>SRSM01000817.1:0-68123 GCA_019593545.1 Apocynum venetum | reverse complement strand
TTCAACTGCATATATGGCAAAGAATGCGTACGGTAAATCTTCAAAGCATAGATGGATTCTAATATTTTATTGGAAAACAATAGCTTTATTAATCAAAGCAAACAACCAATGTTATGAATTGATCTCAGAATATTTTTTACTATAATTTGATCATCCGTTTGCTTAAAATTTCTCGAGAATTGAGATAATTTGAGGTTACGTAAGAAATCTTTTCCTTTCCTCTCCTATTCCCTTCAGATTTAAGTAAAACTTCAATTCCTTTCAGAAGTAGGTAAGAAAGAAACCACCAATAATTCGTACATTCATACCCCTGCCTTTTATCTGTGGGGTAATATAATCCCTTGTCTTTTAATTAACTTTTCAATTCCATTCTTTTTAAAAAAAAATTTTGCTTCTTTATTGGGTTGATGCAGTTCAATAAATTGTCTTTTTTGAAGTTATTTCAAAAAGAATACTGTGATTGTATGTTTGCAATAATATATATATATATAATATATATGTAATATAGCATAAGTTTTACATGCAGATTAACTTTGGGCAGAATATACAAAATCATGGAGCCAAAAAACCAGGAAATCATGGAAACTACAGACCGAATTTCACAATTGCCGGAACATTAGTACATCATATTTGTCTTTTCTTCAATTTAAAGATGCTGTAAATGCATCTGCGGTATCAAAGACCTTCCACACTGCTTGGACAACACTTCCATACTGAATTTTGGTAAAGATTGTTTTCAAGCAGTAACAACTTACGATGACACCATTGACGGAATACAAAAGATACGAGAGTTTTTGGACCTCGTAGATGTCATGATCACGATGCGGTTGAAACAAAAATTAAGCATACACAAGTTCATGATTCAACTGCCAGGGTACTTAATTATTTAAGTCCTCATATTGACAAAGTCTGGATTCAGTCACAGAGGCAAAAGTCCAAGAATTAGTATTTGAAATTAGAAATAGACTTGATAAGAGGTACTCACTCCCAGAAGCTGTCTATGCTGCCAATGGACTGGTTAAGCTTAGGTTGGAAGGATTCAAGCTGGATTCACCTCGTGGATGTGTGAAACTTTTGTCCCTACGAGAATTGTATTTGTCCAGAACCGGTATGGACAACCATTTAATCCAACTTCTTGTTTCGAGTTCTCCAAGTTTGGAGATTTTGGAATTGAGGGCATGTCATGGTTTCGACAGCTTTCGAATTTTTGAAGCACCTAAATTGAAAAGGATTTTCTTGGATAACATTGATACCTTTCATGATTTCAAGATCAATATTCAAGCACCAAATCTTGAAGACCTCTCCTACAATGGGGGTGGCAAATTGATTGAAGTTAACATAAGTGCCTGCACATCATTGAAGTATTTATGTTTAAATAAACTCATTGTCCCAGCCAACTGGGTAACTAACCTGTTATCCACTCTCTTACTCTTGGAATGCTTCACTTTAATAAATTGTGAAGGATTAGAGTATTTTCATGCTACAAGCAATTGCCTCAAACATGTATTTCTAATGAATTGTGTTAACCTTGTTAGTCTTCATCTTGATACGCCTAATCTATCTTCATTCTACTATACTGGAGATGTTTCAATAAATCTCTCATTGAAAGCTTCGGCAATCAAGAACCTTAGTGTTGGTCCACCCGACACAAATCCTTGGTGTCGGAATAAGCTGATTGAGTTTCTTGGCAATTTTAATCATTTCAAAGCTCTGACTTAAGATTCTGGGAAAACAAGGTATGCCATATTGGATCTTAAAATAGCATTGATAATCTATTATTTAATTTCAATCTCTCATAGACACTTGTCTTTTTTTTTTTGTTTTATAAATAGGCTATAATTGTTGCAAAGGACATCCGTAGAAGCTTCACCTCTCCGCTCTATAGTGTTAAATTTTTACTATAAACCCTTATTGGGTGGATAAATCAGCGTTCTTGGACTTGTTGGATTCTATTCTATGGATTGCTCCTTGCTTGGATAGTTTAACCTTCGAAACTAATCTTACAATGCAGGTATGATCATGAATATGTACATACTTAAATTCCTATTAAGTTTCTATTCTCTTTTTTTTTTTCAATTGCACAAGTTTGGAGGCTTTCTTGCACACAAAAATGTGCACTACATTTTTATTACAATTTTGTTTTCTTGTTTCAGTTTATTCATGATAAGAGTCAGAATGATGAAGTAGAAGACTGCAGTTGTTGCTCATCCATTCCAATTAATTGTTGGCGCCATAGTCTCAGGAAAGTCAAATGTGAGAATATGGAAACGATTACAGATGAAGAGTTGTTGAAAATTATTTTTTCCAGAATGCAAAAATGTTGGAGAGTGTTGATTTTGCCTAAGAACGTCGTCTTGGAGTACTCCTATATTAATTTGTTTTATGTAATTCCAAAATGATTCTGATTTATTTACTTTTTTAATAAATAGTTCATTATTGGTGTTACATAATATTTATGGAATAACTATCCAAACAATTGTGAATTAGCCATTATGTAAGTCAATTGAGCTGTTGCTAAATCATTATCTGATGTTGTTTGATTACTTAAGTATATAGTGAAAATTTTAATTATAGACAAAACTTCCTTTCGAAAAATAAGTGTTGCACAATAATTAAATTTTATGTTTTACCTAAAATGCAAGAACTTATGTCATAAATCATCATAAAACACGAATTTGTATAGAATGATAAGTTTGTTCAAGGATTTGTAAGACGAATATAAAACCCAAATTTGTAAAATTTTTTAATATTGATAGGATGCTAGTTATGGTTTTCTATATATGCAGGTACAGATTTATACATTTGAGAGTCATATATAAATGTGTGCATATAAATGCACTCCTTAAAAAGGACACCTCTTTAGGAAAAAAAGTACCTGTGTTCACACGACATTCATTAAATATATGAATCTCTTACATCAAGTTCTTGCATCAGTAACAAAATCTCTGCAGCACCACCACTGGTGAAAGATACTTTTCCACAGTTTCTTCCATGATTAATTTTTGGGAGAATCTTTCTAACTTAATTTCTTTGTTTGCATCACAATTATCTCCATGATGTTCTTTATAGCTTCCTTAGAGTTAGATTAGAAGTACATATACGGTAAAGAATGCATGCATAGTGTAAATCTTCATATATCGATTATAATGTTTATGTCTTGGGAAGACAATAATGTTACTGAATCTGATCACAGAATATTGTTTTGACTTTTGATCATCCATCTACCTTAAATAAATTTCATGAGAATTAAGATAATTTTGAGTTTCAAATATTAAGAAACTTTTCCCTCTAGAAGTGGTAAAAATTATGAGCATAGAGGAACAATAAAACTCTTTTATGCTCAATCTGTGTGGCTCCATCTTCCATATAACCCATTGTCCTTTTTACCCTTTCTATTCCATTTTTAGAAATTAAAAATAAAAATAAAATTTAATGTTGTGGATAGATGTAGTTCCATAAAAGTGTCTTAACTCTTGAACAAGAGCGTGCTCTTTTGCCTCCATCTCGGTGGGCTATTTTGAGTGTAAGACCACCATAATAGTTAAAATTTTTTATTGTATGTCCTAATTGTCCTCAAAATATGTCACATAAATCTTTTGTTAGTTGTAGATATTATGTTTTATGAGTGTAAATATGCAAGCTCTTATTAAATTTCGCTTAAAAAACATCCAACTTGACTAGCCAATCTGTTAGGCCACCCTATAACCCTATAAGTTTATGAGTGTTACATGACATTCAGTCTCTTTGATGTATAGTGATGTGATAAACTTATACGTTAGTTCAAGGTCCTTCTAATTCCAGCAGATCTCACTATTACAATGCGGTTTAAACATAATTAAATTAAGCAAGTTCATCATTCTAACTGCTAGGATACTTAAATTAATTTAAGTCCTTATATTGACCTTGCTCACAAAAATAAAAAAAATAAAAAAGAGTCCTTATATTGACAAAGTTTGAATTGAGTTTTGGAAGTATATAGTATTTTTGTTTTTGAAATGAGAATAGTTTTTTTGTATTTAAATAAGATTTTTTTTATTGCGAATTGAAAGTTTGATTATGATTTTTTTTTGTCCCACATGATTGATAATAATATAAAATATATAAAATATAATTAATAAATTGTTTGAAATTGTATTTTTAATTAAAAATTAATGAAAAAAGTACTCCTTCCGTCTATAAATATAAGTGGTTGGATATCTCTTTTCTTGTCCTAAATATAAGTCATTTTGTGAAATTTTATGGATATTTCACTATTGACTTCCAATATTATATTTATTTATTTTCATCTCTCATTCATCTCTAACTTATTTCCAAGACAAAGTATTTATATTTTCTTCTTCTCAAAACAAATTTTATTTTCTCTCTTTTATTTCAAGATATAATAATAATGGCATTTTAGGAACAAATATTTTTTTTATTTGTGTGAAAGTGAGCCCAACAAAGTATATTTCTTGACGGAAGGAGTATTGTTTATATGAATATGTAAGACTCATATGTTAGGTTAAGAGAAAATTTAAATTTTCTCAAAATTTTGGAGGTAAAAAAAATTATTTTTATGGAATGATGAATTTGTATTTAAATGCTAGACCAAACAATTGAAATTAGAAATAAACTTGATAAGAGGTACTAGAACTCTACAAGCAATTGCCTCAAATATCTGGATTTGTGGAATTGAGATAAACTTGTTAGTCTTCAACTCGATACTCCTAATCTATCATCATTCGAGTATACCAAATACAATACAACCTATATAAATTAATAATGTTGGGATCATGAAATTTTATAAATTTAAAGAAATATTAATTAATGAATAAATTAATAATTTATTCATTTAAAGATTGTTTTCTCAATGCAGCAAATATATTTTTTTCTATTCACTACTTTCCTTCTTGCAGCACTTCAATGCTTCTAAAGCTGAAGCTAATGCAATAGTGATCCCGGACTTCTGAGTTGATGCCACAATACTAGTTATAGTCGAGGAATTGATTATGCCGAATTGCAAAGTGCTTAAAAGAAAAAATAAATCATATGAATTGCTCAAGCAGTTTGAGGACAAAAAAATTGACAAAGGATACGAGAAGCAATAGAACAGGAGTTTTCTTCATCAGGATGCTTCCTGTTTGTAGGCAGCAATGGCTTCTTCTGTACCAAAGGTGAGACGGACTGCAGCCAATGGAGAAGTTAAAGAATCCACCATCAGATGTTTAAGTCCATATCCATTAGCATAAGATAAACTTCCCTATTTAACACTATACATCTTGCACTTTTGAAAAAAAAAAAACACTAATCAAATTCTCACAAACTAAAGATTTAACTATTTCCCTTTCTTTCCCTATTTTCCTCTTGCTGAAGTTAAGTCGTTAGGTGCTGCATGAAAAGAAAAAAAAAAAAGAAAAATTGCTGCAGTGGATGACACGTGGCACTGCCACGTGTACAAAGGAAGCCTCATCAGCTGCTTCGTCAGCATAGGGAACGAATAAGAGGATGACACATGGAACTCGACTTTCAGATATGCGAGAAACAAATGGCGAGGACATGTGTCACGCATAGAAGAGGGCGACGTGGCTGAATCTGGACGCATATCGTCTTTGGTAGCACATGGCAATAAGGATGCTAATTCAAAGGTCAATCTTCGAATCAATTAGATGGCGACACGTGGTGGCTAATGCAACTTTCTCCGCTTCACGTGTTTCACCCCAACTTTTCAGAAATTCCACTTTGTCCTCCACTACTTTTATTTTTGTCATATTTTATTTATTTTTATTCCAAATTTGCCCTTGTAAATTTCTATAAATTGGGCACCAAACTTACTATGTTTGTACAACCAAAAACTCTGCCAAATTTTCTTAACAATATTTTGTAATAGATCTTAGGTATTTTTAGGAATTTTTAGAGTTTATTTTGGAAGGTTTTTGGATGAGATTTCAAGAATACCCAACTACTACGAGAGAAATCCAAGGAAAGTTAACCTTCTTATTTTCTATTTCAATTCTTAAAATTCTTCATTTGAGTCATGTATTAAAGTTATTAATGAATAGGATTTTGAGATAATTACCGTTACATATAATACTGGAGTTTATTTTCGATCAGCACTAAATTAATTTAAACAATGGCCGGTTCTACCGCTCTAACTTCTAACTTTTAACTACTAACTTTCTAACTTCTAACTTCTAACTTCTAACTTTTAACTTTTACTTTTCTATTATTTAATTTTTGTATTTACTTTTTGTTATTTATTTTCTGTATTTATTTTCTATCATTTATCTTATTGTACTATTGGTGAGTAAAATCACCAAATTTACTTTTCGTACTTTAAATTCCGTAAATGTAGAGAGTAATTCAGTAAGTTCTTTATCAATGATTTATCCCATTAAATAAATAATTTGATAAAAGTTCCTTCCTAACGTATTTTATTAATTTCTTTTCATTAAAAATCATTTGTATAATTATTTTTAAAAAATATATATATAATTAAAACAAATATATTTCTTTTAAGTTTGTTTAATTTATTTTTGTTTTTATATAATTTTAAAACTCCACCAAAAATTAATATTTGATTAATAAATTTAAATTTTAGAATTTTTACAAATCTCAGTGGATACGATCCTTATTTGCCTTATCTATATAGGAGTATTAAAGGTTAATTGCAAAAGATGAGAGATGATGATTGAGATTCTTTAATTATAGAAGTTTCTTCATTTTTTGAAAAGCATCATATTGATGTTCGTAATCTGGAAGCAAAATTTTTAGCTTGAGGAAGACCAAGCATGATGTGGATGAAACTACAAATTTACATCATTATCACATTAATATGCTTTATACTGTTATTAATTTGCAACTTCAAGAGTTAAACAATACAAAACTGCTTATTTGTTTGGCATCCTTGAGTCCAGATCAGACATTCTCAACGTTTAACAAGGAAAAGCTACTTCGTTTTGCAAAACTTTATCCCAAAAACTTCTCTAAATTTCAACTTAACATACTTGAGGATCAGCTTGAGAAGTATATTATGGACATGTGCTAAGATACAATGTTTTCAAATTTGAAAAAACTTAGTGATCTTGCACAGAAATTAGTAGAAACAAAAAATGAAAAGATTTATTTTTTAGTCTATTTACTCTTGAAATTGTCAATTATTTTGCTAGTTGCGACTATTACTGTAGAAGAGTATTTTTTGTAATGAACACTATCAAAAACCAATTGCGTAATTGCGTAATCGGATAGGAGAAGAATGGACGAACAACTATTTAATCTCATATATTAAAAAAGATATTTTTAATAATATAGATAATGATACTATTATGAAACACTTTCAAAACATTTTGAAGAATTTTCGAGGACACCTATAAATATATTAATATTCATATATTTTATTTACATTAAAAAGTTAATATTTGAGCATATCTTTATACTTTTAAATATTATTTATATTGTGGCCCACCTGACAAAAACTTTTATGTCCTGTCTCTGATGTGAGTTACATGGCATTCAGTCTCTTTGAGATTTTTGCTGCGCGATGATGTGATAAACTTATTTGTTAGTCCGAGGTTCCATCTTCATCCTTCCAATTCCAATAGATATACAGATGATTAAAATGAAGAAATTTTTTATTGTTGCAAGCCATCTTACAAAATGACCTTCCAATAGGTCCAACTTTCTGTTAGTGATAGACTTTTACCATCTCTTGAAATGTACTTTATTTTGTGGGGGTAGTAAATGGAAAATATTACTCTGGAGAATGAACTTTCCTTTGGTCCTACTTAATTTATGTAATTTTGTCTTCACTTTTCCCTCTATTTTATTACACAGGAGATATCAGCAAACCTTCAAAATCTTCTCCCTCATTACTTGCTGACAAGAAATGAACACTGAATTTCCATGTACATTTCCATAATTTATATACCCATTTCCTTTTCTTATTTTTATATGGGTTGTTTTCCTTAGAAGGTTGCCTTCATTTGAAATTGAGATGAATTTTAAGTTCCCAAAGTTTTCTGAATTTCGATTTAGCTCCAAAGCATAGAAAGTTTCCTTTTCTCCCCGGTTTTCTTTGTGTTGTTTTATACTGCTTTCCTTATATCTCTGAAAGTTCTGTCTTGGAATATCAATGTAATATTGTTCAGATATAACTTCATTTGATCTTCCTTTTTTATTTTTTTGTTCATCTGCTCCCATCCTCAGGTGCAGATATGAAATCAGTGCTAGAATGAAACAACATTTTCTTGTAATATGCAGGGAAATTGATACCACATCATACATCCCATCTAATTTTATATATACTCTTGATTTCCTTCACGGATGAATTCAAATTTTTCAAACTTTTATCTAATAGTTAAATCATAAAAAAAGTCTATTTCCAATTAATCTTTGAAAAAATGAAAAATTGTTTACTAAGTCTTACGCATATGACAGTTGCATGACTATGAGGTGCTTATAAGAGAAGTAAATTGGAAAACGACAGTTTTCTTTAATGTCTCTTGCCATCTTCATTTATCGTTGTCATCTTTAGTTTCTCTAAAACAAGACTTTAAATTGACTAAAAGGTCTTTCTTAAATATTTCCTGACTTATTGCCACTCCTAATGATCATAGGATCATTGATTATTGCTACATTAACCATATTGGTTCTCATTCTTTCCCCATATTCATCCCATAGATTGGAAATGCTAATAAATTTAATATGTGGTGCAACCTTCTGTTATGTTTGGCCATGTCAAAGCCAGATTTGGTATTAGTAATGGGTGAAATATGATATTCAACTACAATTTGTGAAGTTTGTACTTGTAAACGAAGTATATTTTTGTTAATTTTATAGTTGTAAGATCTAAGTTTATATGTGAATTGACATTTTCTTTTTATAAGTAATTAATTGTGCATTAACTTGAACAAAAGATCTGGGGTGCCCTGTGGGTGTGCGCAGTCGTGCGATGGTATAGGGCACAAAAAAAAATTTATATAGGTATGTACATATTTAAAATTTTTATGATTAAAAAATTTATTATAAAGGGCTCCATATTCATGAAGAGACTAAGAAATGCTATTTTTATATTATTAGTACTATTGAAAAAACACATATTTAAAACATTGATTTTAAATTCCAAATAAAAATGTTAATTATTATGGGCCTATAAATATAAAGATTAAGCATAATCCATAAACACTATTCATTAATAAAAATGTCAATTTTTAAGGGCTCAAAAACACAAGTCATTAATTTGTAGACTTTATACTTATTGTTTTTCTAAATTAGTTGTATTTGCATGTTCTTTATTTTATCTGCGATTCTTGCGGCTTACCTAAGGGACTATTAGACCATTTGGTGTTTGGTAAAGAGTTTTTTGTTATAGTCTTTTATAACAAATTCTTTCAAATTCTCAATTCATCTACGACTTCTATATGTTTAGACTTTAATTTGTATTAAAAATATTTCACTCCAATATTGATGTGATTGAAGACAACAATCCTTAGTTCTACAATTACAATTATACATTGTAATTGTGTTATGCATATTTGTGTTCCAAAAACCTGAGTGCTACAGAAATGCCACTTAGTTGGCCTATGCCTATTTGAATAGCCTCGATTAATCCTGTCTTTTTATGATAAGAATTAATATGATCTTTATAAGGTTCATCTTTTGAATGAAATTCAATGGATCTGGAGAAACCATGTCTTCATCTATAGGATGTCAAGTACTTCAAAAGTTATATTCTATCTTAAGTACTGATTTTTAAATAATATCCACATTGTTCACAAATATTCATTTTTTATTTCAAAAATTTCTTATAATTTAATCCATAACAATTTTCGCAATGAACCCATAAATGCCTATATTTTTTAGTTACATCTATATCATTAGAATTTTCTCTTAGAGTTAAATCACTACCTTGCACATGGGTTTGTGTACCCGAACACTCCTTGTCACCATTATTTTGACATTCACTACAAATTGACCTATAAATGTAACTATCAGTATAACTTATCATGACAGTATTGATACAAATTTGAGACTTAAGGTAATTATCAATGCAACTATTAATATTTCTATTCCAACTATATTAAGCATCGTACATGTAACGATTATAGTGAGTATCTTCACTTGTAGATCCATTTTGTGCATAACTAGAAATATAACTATAAAGCAAACTTTCTTGTTCATTTAAAATGAATGATTGTTGTCAATCTAAAAAATTTGATTTTCAATATCAAAATATATAATAATTGTCTCCATTACTATCCTTGACCAAAAAAGTTTCATCGAGGATGAAATTTCGAATGTCTTTGATCGTTTATTCGATGTCAAAGACATTCGGAATTTCATCCTGAATTATTCCCTCTGCCTCTACCGTACTCTAGCTTGGTAGTTTTCACTACTTGTCCAAGATTGAGCCATGAGATTTGACAGCAGACTTAAAAGCCACCTATAGAGGCTTTATGCCCAATCATTCCGGATAACACTTGCATCATATGCATTACCGCAGCTGTTGGCACCCCAAAATACCATCATTGCTTCTTTTTTTGGGAAAAGAAGTTCACAACCCGTGGACCTTTACCACCACATGACATTGCTCCGTCAGGCTTTCACCTATTGCCAAAACTTTCCCATTGCTATCTCTCGTAGTAGTCAGGACCCTAACAACAAACATGATCATGTTAAGTACATCTCATTCAAAAGTAATATATTTGTAATCTCTACTCTCGGCAATCTGGAAACCTTGCATTAAAGCTAGAAATTCAGCAATGTATGCTTTAACAACATGTATATAGTAAAGAAGAACAATAGCAATCAAAGAAAATCAAGTATATAGTATTGCACTTACCTATACTAGAAAGAAAAAGTATAAAATACAATACCTCATTTGAAACTCTTCACGTATCAGAATATAATTTGAATACATACAATATAAAAAATTATCATAATCCATTTTGAATTAAAAGTACATAAATCAAACAAGTTTTGATCTCAAATAAAAATTACACAATAAACTAATAAAGTCTGAACTGCCAACTATATAAGATGAATAGATAAAGTAATAGTTGATGAAACAAACAAATCATTTTGAGTCATGGATGATTTTGAAGCAAAAGGTGAGATTGTTCACTATGAGTCTATGACATTAAACTCTCCCACGTTTCTCATAGAATGATTGTTAAGAAGATTCAAATCCCTCTTCTCATTAATATGTAATATAGAAATTTGATAGTTAGACTAACAATAGAATCTTATGTAAAAGAAACTTTATATATATAACAATTATGGTTGTCACTATCCATCCTCTATTAAAATAGTATTCTACTAGTTTAAACTCATTTACCACAAGTCACACCAGTGGGACAATAGGAGCATATGTCTAATTATCACAAAAATTTAATGGTTGTCCATGATTGAGCAACACTTTGACTCTACCAACATTCTTACATATTTTACACTAAAAATGCAAATTGTAAATGTTAGAATGTATAGGGGAAAAGAAGGGTAGAAACAACTTTATACTACATTGGCTTATCATCAACATGTAGGTAAATCCCTTTTGATGTTTGTTGCAAACATAGTCCCGTAACTACAAAAGTTTGTTTTTCTTTTTTTTTTTGCTATTTTAGAACAAATTAAAGATTTCAATCCCTTTTGGAAAATAGAAAGTATAGCATATGAACGTAGAACACTTTGACTCTACCAACATTCTTATACATTTTACACTAGAAATGCAAATTGTAAATATTAGAATGTGTAGGGGAAAAGAAGGGTAAAAACAACTTTATACTACATTGGCTTATCATCAACATGTAGGTAAATTCCTTTTGACGTTTTGTTGTAAACATAGCCCTATAACTATAAACGTTATATTTGCTTTTGCTATTTTAGAACAAATTAAATATTTCAATCATTTTTGGAAAATAGAAAGAATAGCATATGCACGTAGCACACTTTGACTCTACCAACATTCTTACACATTTTACACTAAAAATGCAAATTGTAAATGTTAGAACTGTATAGGAGAAAAGAATGGTAAAAGCAACTTTATACTATATTGGCTTATCATCAACATGTAGGTAAATTCCTTTTGACGTTTTGTTGCAAACATAACACCGTAACTACAAAATTTATATTTTTTATTTTTTTCTATTTTAGAACAAATTAAATATTTCAATCCCATTTGGAAAATAGAAAGCATAGCATATGCACATAGTACACTTTGACTCTACCAACATTCTTACACATTTTACACTAAAAATGTAAATTGTAAATGTTAGAATGTATAGGGGAAAAGAAGGGTAAAAACAACTTTATACTACATTAGCTTATTGCAAATTCATTTTGACGTTTTGTTGCAAACATAGCACCGTAACTACAAAAGTTATATTTTTTGTTTGCTATTTTAGAACAAATTAAAGATTTCAATCCCTTTTGGAAAATAGAAAGCATAGCATATGCACTTAGCACATATAAATCGTCATTAATCCAAAATGATTTTAAATCGATACATGAGATTGTTCACTATGAATTCCAACTCTCTCATCTTCTCCATAGAGATGATGTTAAGAAGGTTCAAATCTACCATCTCTTCATTGATCTATAACATAAAAGTATGTATTTGACAATTAGACTAACGAAAAATAGAATTTGATAACAAATGCATGTAGCACAAAAATCATCTTTAATATCATGATGGGGTAATACTTTGACTCTACCTACATTCTTACACACTTTACACTTAAGCGATAAGTGGGATTGTTCACTATGACTAACTCTCTCACTTTCATTGTAGATGAGATGTTAGGAATCTATAACATAAAGATACATATTTGACAATTAAATTAATGAAAAATATAATATATCCACTGTCCCCTTATAGTAAGTGTTGTTTTCTTTGATTTGCTCATTATTAAGATAAATATTAGGTATTGAGCATTGATTTTATCATTCGTATTGAATCGTTGCAATGACCTTAGTTGCTTAGAGGTATTCCCACAAATAAAAGGGAGAAAATTAGGTAAATACTGTATTATGTAGTTAAGTATTCAATTGCTTTCTTATCTCAAGTTTTTTCTGCATGCTTAGGCTATAGTTTGAAATCGACCATATCTTTGGTTGCAATATCTATGGTACTAGCAAGTTCCATATTTTTTCTCTTGTATTTTTGTTGTTTTCCAACTCTTGTCTGTACTTTTTTTTTTGTATTGAGAGAATTTATATCACAAACATTCAATTTGAATTGAGCTATTCAAGGATGAACCATCCGGAATACATGAGACAAATTTGATTTTATAGGGAATACTTGTTTGATGAACCAAAAAGATCAAAGAGGTTGTACGTGCCAAATCTAAAGTATTTACAAATGCAAGTCGTAAATCATGGAAAGAAATTAGTTGTTAGACTAAGTGTTTTGGATGATTTTTGTATGATATTTTCATTTGTTATTAGTATGTGACTTATAACTATATTACAACAGATAGATATGTTAATATTTAAATCAACTGTTTTCTTATAAGAGTTGTTTTATTTGATTTGTTTATTATTGAAATAAATATTGAGTTGTGGACATTCATTTGGTCAGTTGTAATGACTCATTGCAGTGGCCTTAGTTGTTTAAAAATATTCCCACAAAATAATATGGAGAAAATTAGGTGAATATTATATTGTGCAGTTAAGTTTTCAATTACTTTATTATATCCCAGTATTTTTGCATGCCTACTCGGTAGTTTGAAATCCGTCCAATCTTTGGTTGCAATATATATGGTACTAATAAGTTTCTTATTCTCATGTATTTTGTTTTTTCATCCTTCAATCGAGTCTTGTGAGGAGAATATGAATATGATGTTTGTGTCTTTCATTATATAAATGTATTTTTGGGGTTTGTGGTGTCCATTAGGAAAAATGTCCTATTTAGTACCTTATTTTTCGCTTGTTAGCTATTAAGGCCCTATTTTTTTTCTTCTTTTTATTTTTTGGTCCCTTATCTTTCATTTGTTGACCATCAAATTCATTTATGTTTTTTTATGGCCTTGTAGGTCCCTTATATATTAAACATTGACCATTATGTTCCCTTTTTACCATAAAAATTTAATAAATAAATGTCAGTTTTAATCGCTATAATAGTTAATTTTCAATATAGAAGAGACTTACAAGGCCAGAAAAAAGCATAAAAGACCTTATTAGCCAACAAGTGACAGATAAAGGACTTACAACCCCACAACAAGTGCAAAATAAAGGACTAAATAGGCAATTATTTTTGTCCATTATATTACAATTTCAGTTTAAATACATCCAAATGGCTCTCATACTAATTGTTGTACTTTCCTTTGTATTGAAAGAATTTATTTCACAAACATTTAAATTTAGATTGCGGTATGCAAGAAGGAATCATCCGTAATACATGAGACATATATGATTTGGCAAGGAATACTTGTTTGATGAACCAAGAAGATAAAAAAGGGTGCACATGCTAAATCCACAGTATGCGCAGATGCAGGTCGTGAATCATGGAAAGAAATTAGCTATTAGACAGAGTCTTGATGATATTTTCATTTATTGTTAGTATGTTTGCTTAATTGTAGAATGAATAAGTAGTGGGTAGGAGAAATAGGTAGTGGATGTGGTTAAGCTATTATTTAGCTTATATAGTGGCATCACTTTAGGCTAATCATAATGTTTCCATTTGTATTTAATCAGTTCAGATGAGTTTGGGATATTCTTAAGGTTGTTGAAAAAGATTTAGTTGGAGGCCAAATTTATAGATTTATTATGTTTTGTATTTCATTTTCAAACTTCTTATCATTTGGAATGGACAGTCGTTTGATTTTTTTTACCTCAAATAGAGGAGTTGGGATATTCTTAAGGTTGTGTTGAAGGAGTTGGTTGGATGCTAAACTTATTGATCTTATTATATTTTGTATTTCACCTTCAAACCTCTTGGTAATTTGGAATGGACAGTCACTTGATTCTTTTACTTCGAATAGAGGTTTAAGGCAGGGGATCTTTTGTGTCCTTATCTTTTTGTTCTTTGTAAAGATGTTCTGGGCCATCAAATACAACAAGTTTTGGAACTGAAAAAGTGTAAACCGATCAAAGTGGCAAGATCAGATAAAGGATTATCACATCTTTTCTTTGCTGATGATTTTCTCTTTTTGGAGGAATGTTCGAAGGTACAAACTGGTTTCATTGAAGCTATTCTTACTTTTTTTAGTTTTTTGGTCAACGTGTTAACCTCAAAAAGTCCAAAATTTGGACCAATAGAGCTACAGCTACTCTTTTGAGTCAAAAAATTTTGGTTCCTCGAACTAGAGATCTTGTTACTTATTTAGGAGTTCTTTTGGTAGATGGGCGAATAACTAAACATCATTTTGCTCCCCTTATTGGTAAAATCAGACAAATGCTGAGTGGATGCAAGGCTAAACGTTTGTCTAGAGCTGCTAAATCTATATTCATTCAATCAACAACTTCAACAATCCTACAACAACCGATGTAGACGATGTTAGAAAATAAAAGGATCATTAGTCATACTCAAACATGAATAATATAAGATATAATATATCCATTGTACCTTGAGGCATGATGAACAAGGATGGTTCTTGATCTTCCCTCTCCTAACTCTCTTATATGTTTGTGTATAGTGATGGGATAACACACAACTTGATCAAGTGGAGAGAAGGACCAAGAACCCTATTTATAGACAATAGGATGACAATTCCCATCATAGGTCATTTAGTAGGGCTCCTTAATTCTTCCTCTTGTAACTCTTGTAACATATGAAACTTATGTAACTCATGTAACTTACCTCCATGTTTTAAGTTAGTGGAGGTCGTGATCTTTAATCAAAAATAGTTATACTAAGGAGTTACTAGTGATCCTTAATTTAGGAGTTACAACTTTGGTTATAACATCCTAATTACAACTTGTTATAATTGAAGTGTAGGTTACATTAATTGATGTTAGTGGTCATGAAAACCATATTCTAACATTCTTCCACTTGGACAAATGACCACTTAAAGTTGAAGTTACAAGTAGATCACTCTTAAATGGCCATAGACATAAAATATATTTACTCTACAAAGTTTTTAAAATGGATCATGGCGGTTATATATTATATAACAATATATTTCCTTCCATGTATCACCTTTTAGTAACCCAATGTAGATAAATAAAATAAGGAAGAAATGCATAATGGTCCATGATGTTATTTACAATAATGTGCACAAAAATAAATAAATAAATAACATCAAACCTTTTAATGTGTCCAATTCCTCAATTCTCTTGCAAGTCTCATAGAACTAACATGTTCCATAAACTTTTTCGGCGCCAATCCTTTTGTAAATAGGTCCGCAAGCATCATCTCAGTACTAAGATGTATGATTGACATTTTTTGTTGTTGAATCCTCTCGCGCACTATATAATATTTCAACTCAATATGCTTGGATTTACTAGAGTATTTGTTGTTTTTAGCAAAATAAACTGCAGCAGAATTATCACAATATATGGTCATAGGCTTTGCAATAGAATCAATAATCTTAAGCCCAGACACAAAATTCTGTAACCAAATTGCTTGAGATGTCATGACATGCTATAAATTCAGCTTCCATTGTAGAAGATGCAATAATAGACTGCTTGACACTCTTCCATGAAATGACTCCTCCAGCTAACATAAAAATATATCCTGAGGTAGACTTCATAGACTTCTGACAACCCATAAAGTCATAATCTGAGTATCCAACGATTTCAAGACGATCACTGTATTTATAGGTGAGCATATAATCTTTAGTACCTTGAAAATACCGCATCACCTTTTTGACTGCTTTCCAGTGATCTAAATTTGGATTACTCTGGAACCTCCCAACCATACCAACTACAAAACAAATATTTGGGCGTGTGCAAGTTTGTAGATACATTAAACTTCCCACGGCAGATGCATATGGAATTTTTTCCATATGATGTTTCTCAAAAATATTTTGAGGAGATCGACTTTCAAATTTATCACCTTTGACTACAGGGACTGGATTTGAAGAACAACTTTGCATTTGAAATCTTTCAAGAACTTTGTTTATAAAATATTTTTGAGATAATCCAAGAATACCTTTAGATCTATCTCTAAAAATCTCAATCCCAAGTACGAAGGATGCTTCTCCTATATCCTTCATGTCAAAATTCTTTGAAAGATAATTTTTAGTGTTTTGCAATAAACTCAAATCACTAGTTGCAAGTAAAATATCATCTACATATAAAATAAAAAATATGAAATTACTCCCACTGACCTTTAGATATACACAATCATCAAGTGTATTTGCTTGAAAACCAAATGTAGTAATGGTATCATGAAACTTAAGATACCACTTACGAGAAGCTTGTTTAAGACCGTATATAGATTTTTTAAGCTTGCAAACTAGTTGTTCTTTTCATATTCCTCAAAATCTTCAGGTTGCTCCATATAGATTTTTTCATCTAAATTCCCATTTAAAAAAGTTGTTTTCACATCCATTTGATGAAACTCTAAGTCAAAATGTGCTACTAATGCCATGAGAATTCTAAATGAGTCTTTCTTTGAAACAGGAAAAAAAGTCTCATTATAGTCAATACCTTCTCTTTGAGTGAATCCTTTTGCAACCAACCTAGCCTTATAACGGTCAATATTACCTTTTGAATCCCTCTTGGTCTTAAAGATCCATTTGCACTTAATGGGGACAAAATCATTAGGTAATTCAACCAATTCTCAATCTTGGTTAGTTTTCATAGATGTCATTTCATTTTTCATAGGATCCATCCATTTATTAGATTCACTACTACTCATGGCTTGTGAAAACGTCAATGGATCTTCACAAATACCAGTTTCATCTAGTTCTTGCAAGTCTAGCTTCAGCAAAACAACCCCAAATATGTATATAATTTAAACTAGGTTTCCTACCAACCCATAATTCAAATGGTGTTTTAGAAACAACCTTTGTAGGAACTCTATTTAATATATACATGGCTGTCTTAATAGCTTCATTCCACAAAAATATTGAAAGAGTTGAGCCAGTAATCATACTACGAGCCATATCCAACAATGTTCAATTACGCCTTTCAGCAACACCATTTTGCTAAGGCGTTCCTGGCATTGTATATTGCGCAATAATTCCATTTTTTGAAGGAATCTAGCAAATGGCCCTAAATTACGACCACATTCGTCGTATTTGCCATAATATTCACCACTTCTATCAGATCTCACAACTTTAATTTTCTTATCTAACTGATTTTCCAATTCTGCCTTGAAAATTTTAAATATAGTCAAGGCATCAGATTTTTCTTTAATCATATAGATATAACCATAACGTGAAAAATCATCAATAAAGGTGATAAAATATTTTTCTCCACTTATGCAGGAAGGAAAAGGTCCACAAATATCAGTATGAATAACTTCAAGAAATCCAAAACTTCTAGTGGCAGTTTTCTTTGTACTTTAGTTTGCTTACCTTTAATGCAATCTATACAAGTACTAAAATCCATAAAGTCTAAAGTTTAGAAAACTCCATCCTTTACAAGTCGCTCAAGTTGGTCTTTAGAAATATGACCCAAGCGTTTATGCCACAACATAAATGAAGTTTCAGAATTATGACTTCTTTTGGTGCCAACATTAACATTCACATGTAGGGTAAGAAGGGAGTTAGAGAAAGAAAAATCAAGATTTAATTTATATAAACCATCAGACAGAACTCCACAACCAATCTCAACATTTTTATTGAAAATAACAAGTGATTTATTCTTAAAATGAAAAGCATAACCAATCAAGTCTAAACGAGACAAAGAAACCAAATTTCTAGAAAACGAAGGTACATAAGAGGTGTCATGAAGGTCAAGAAAGTATCCAGAATCAAGAATAAGTCTATAGGTTCCAATGGCTTCAACTTTTGACAATTTTTTGTTCCCCATCATTATGGTCTTTTCCTTTGTCATTGGTTGATGGGTTGTAAGAAATCCCTACAAGTTATTAGATACGTGAATGGTTGCACTAGAATCAAACCACCAAGTATTGGAAGGAACATTAACCAAATTGGTCTCAAAACACATAAATTAAAGGAAATTACCTTTCTTTGAAAACCAATTCTTTCGTTTCAAGCAATCTATTTGCTTATGCCCCTTCTTTTTGCAAAAATAGCATCTTATGTTCACATCATCATCAACAGATGCAGTTTCACCTTTACCTCTATATGGTGGTTTAAGACCCTTTTTCTTGGTCTTTTTAAGTCTATCACCTTTATGACTTTGAGAGACCATATGGATCGCATGCAATCCTTCTCTTTTCAATCTCTCCTCTTCTTACACACATATTGAAATGAGTTAATTCATAGTCCACTTGTCCTTTTGTGTATTATAAGTGATCTTGAATGGACCATATTCATGAGGAAGATAATTGAGCACGAATTGCACCAAAAATGACTCAGATATAGTCATTTCCAAAGTTCTAAGTTGTTCTGCCAACTTATTCATTTCCAAAATGTGTTCTCGCACACCATTAGTCCCATCATATTTCTTAGTAGTCAAAGTAGCCATAAGCGTACCTGCCAATGCTTTGTCAGAAGTTTTAAATTGTTTTTCAATGGAAGCCATGAATACTTTTTCCTTTGTGGATTCCGAAATTGATTTGCGAATATGTTTTGCAATTTTGCTTCTAATAATCATCAAGCTTAGGAGGTTGGAACGTTCCCATGTCTCAAAAATTGCCTTGTCTACCTCAAAACTTTCTGAAGTGGGTAGCGGTGGCTCATCGATCCTTAAGCATAAGTCCAAGTCTAAGCACCCTAAGGTGATAAGAACTTGGTCTTTCCAATTTGAATAGTTGGTCTCATTCAACTCTGGAATGTTAGCTAAACCACCAGAAAATAATGCTGGAGTAATTGCTGAAAATTTACACAAGAAAAATCATAAGATTACATATTAAGAGTAATCTAGTGCATCACCAAGCTTTTCTACCTTGAGGTTGAAAAGTTGACATGCTAGGGATTAACTCTAGAATAAGTAAGTAACCATTATTCACTTATAATCCATAATTTATAAGATCCATATGTTATATACTTTTGGGTAAATAACAAATCTATCATAAAAATAACTATAGAAAATATATCACCTTTGGGTAATACATGATCTATAATTAATATAACCACAATGCTTATACAACCATCAATATTAGCTGATATTTTTTTATTTTAATTGAGTCACTTTGGTGACACAACCTCATCAACCAAAACTCCATAAATAATGGTTGTATTAAACTTTTCATAGCCAAACAATACATTAATGTGGCTGGAAATATTTTACTTCAATCTTGAAATCAAAAAATATGATGCTTGAAGAAAGATATGTTATTAGATAAAAAAACAAAACATCATATTAAAACATAAGATAATAGAGCACATCATAATATATATAATATACTTCTTAAAGTGATTAACAAAACTAATAAGAATCACCTTGAATGTAACTTAGAAGTATATCTATGAATGCAAACATAAAATTCATAAATCAAATGATTTAAGACTATGACTTCAACCATGGCTCTGATACCATATGTTAGAAAATAAAAGGAGCATTAGTCATACTCAAACATGAATAATATAAGATATAATATATCCATTGTACCTTGAGATATGATGAATAAGGATGGTTCTTGATCTTCCCTCTCCTAACTCTCTTATATGTTTGTGTATAGTGATGCGATAACACACAACTTGATCAAGTGAAGAGAGGGATCAATGACTTTATTTATAGACAATAGGATGACACTTCCCATCCTAGGTCATTTAGTAGGGCTCCTTAATTCTTCCTCTTGTAACTCTTGTAATATATGAAACTTATGTAACTCATGTAACTCACCTCCATGGTCTAAGTTAGTGGAGGTAGTGGTCTTTAATCAAAAAGAGTTATAGTAAGGAGTTACTAGTGGTCCTTAATTTAGGAGTTACAACTTTGGTTATAACATCCTAATTACAACTTGTTATAATTGAAGTGTAGCTTACATTAATTTATGTTAGTGGTCATAAAGACCATATTCTAACAGATGATGCATATACCTGTTGGTGTTCTTAATGAGATGGAATGGTAGCATAAAAGTTTTTCCTGGAGTGATGCTGATGGTCGTCATTCCACTTATCTATTTGCTATGGAAAAACCTGTGCTCCAAAATCTTTTGATGCCTTAGGGATACGATCTTTGAGAGCTGTGAATCAAGCTACACTGGTTAAGGTTAGTTGAAAGTTGATTACTGAACCGTAGAGCCTTTGGCCATGTGAAATCATATACTTCTTCCACCTGGAAGGGAATTAAGAAGGGGTTTGAATTTGTTCGGGATGTTATTCAGTGGAAAGTGAACAACGGTAAATCTGCTCTATTTTAGCTGGATAAATGGTTGGGTGATCAGCCTTTACTTGATTAAATCATAACACAAAAATAATAAAAAGGATATATTGATTTAGAAATGGGAAAAAAATACTAAAACAGTCAACTAAATAGGAATTTTAATTAATGGATGTACACTACAAATTTACAGTTTGCAAAATAATAACAAAAGGAAAGATGTGACAAATAACATATTTATTAATTTAGAAAAAATGGTTTACAAAATCTCCGAAATATATTCCCAATTTGTAGAAAGAATTTTTTACTAGTCTCTTTAGAAAAATGTCAATTTAGGATGGAATGACTTTATGTTAGATCAAGTGGACTTTTGATAGCTAACATTGGATCATTAGGATTTTAGGATTCCTTGAATTTATTTGAGTAAACCGCCTCTAAGAATTTTGAAGTGGACTCAAACTTGTTTATAACTCTCAATTACAATTTTGTGAATTAGTGTGATATAGCAAATTGGTGTTGTAAAAGTTGGCCACAAGCCACATAGGGATTCATTTATTTGGGGATTTTTTATTTTTTATTTATTGTTGTGGTAAATTTTATGCTCATCTTCATATCAATAAATATCTTTTATTTTTGTAGAAAGTCCAAAGATAGATATTGAAGATTCAAATTATTTTATTGAGAATAACTTAAAATTCAGTCTCTATCATCTAACAATTTATCATGTTCGTGTAGGTTTCATCCTCAAATGCAAACGAATTTACTTCTTTAATAAATTCAGATACTTTCAGACATTCAATTTGGAGTCTTAATGCCAACTAATCTTGTTATTGACAACTCTTTAAAAAATTATATGTTTCTTCCTTTGGTGCCAATTATCCCCATCTCAGAATCTTTTTTGCCAGCTTTTGGGTCCAAAGTGATACATTAATTAGAATATAATGTAGAGAAAGACATGATCAATAGTTATCTTTAACTCTTCTTTTTTTTTTCCCCATTTTCTAATAAGAACAATTTCAGAAATGCTATAAATAAATCTCATAGAATTTATGCTTGTTGAAGGGTCCCCGACAAATTAGTTGGGAAGCTCCTGGTGTCCCGGGGGTGTTTAGTAAAGAATAAGCTTCCATATGCTTTGAGAAATGAGAAAACTTAAATAATTTAAAGAATGATTTTTTTTTTTTGGTGAAAATTTAAAGAATGATTGGTTCCAGTATTGTTTGTGTTCCTTTGTCTGGTCAAAATTGAATAATATCTTAACGTATCTATCGTTTAATAACATTTTATTGTGCTCATTGAATTTATAATTCAGTATCAAAGCAATGTTCTCGGATGATTGAAATAAATAAATTTTAACTTTTTTTAAAACTAAAAAGTTTTTTTTTATCAATTATTTTCAACCGCTCTTTACTTTCAAATTTTGTTTTTAAAAAGTGGAGAAAGAAAAGCTGGCTTGATACAGCAAAAGATGTCATGAGTAGGAATGATTTGTCAAAATTTGTTGTGGGAGGAAAAGGAAAGATGAAGTTCTTCTATAGTTAACTTGAAAAGGTACCATGCATGACAATATCTTAAATCTTAATTCTCTGTTCATGTATCCACTTTTTGACCCCATATATTATTTGGCATTATTATGCACTTTTTTATATTCTAGAGGGCAAATGTACGTAATAACCTAGCAAAAATAAAATAAAATAAAAAAGAGGTATGTGAAAAGGACAATCAAAAGTGTCCATGTTTCTTGGTTTTGGGCATGCAATGTAATTTCCATACTTGTTAGTTTGTGCAATAAAAATTATATTTTGATTCTTGACTTGATCGATATGTACAATTTCTTAAATATTATTATTATATATGTCAAAGTCTGAAAATAATAAAATAAATCAACTGGGTTTTTGCAAAGAAATTAACCTTTAATTTCATGGTTATATTGATATCTTCACATACGTCAACCACATGCCCTGCTTGTGGATATGTGAATTATTGGGGCTGAGTGTATCAGCTACCGCACCAACGCATTTAAAAAACTCTTTTTTTAGAGGAAGAAGATAACTTTTTTAAAGAGAAAAGAAGCCTAATTTTGATAGAGAGTTATGGTCGAATTTAGTTCTTAGCATTTTGGTAGATTTGGTCACTAATTTTTCTTTTTCCATTATTTAGTCTTCTAAGATTTTTAGGATTTGGTCCCTTGTAATTGGAATTTGATGGAACGCACAATGAATTTGTAGGGTAATTTCGAAACGACAGGTGAAAAAAACATTTGAATTTGGTTGTTAACATTTTCTAGAGTTGATAGGTTTGGTACCAAATGCATTTTTTACAATTGGTACCATTCCTCCCTAATGTTTTTTTAAGGATTGACATGTTTTTTTTTTATTTAATCAATGTTTCATGGGTTCCAATTAAAAGGATGAAATCTATCAATTGTACCAAAAAAATTAGATTAAAAAATTAGGAATCAAACCTTGCAAACGTTTTTAAAATGTTAAAACCTAGCTTTTCTTCTTTCTTTCCTTTTTTTGAGGGGAATAAAATCGTAGCTAGTGTGCATGTTTCAAAAGATGGCCCATAATAATGGCATCAAATTTGGGAACAGTGGGATGATTAAGAACTTACAAATCAATGCATTCATTGAGTATTGACCAAAACCCATGAGCCCTCTCTGATAATCTTTGTTTGTGAAGATGAATGATACCAAATTTTGCTTTTCTTTTTACTGGTTAAATTTGATTTTCCAATACTGAAAACTGTTTCGTTTCAAAAGTATCCAGAACAGTTTTAAGGAATCCTTTGAAGGGAATATATATTTGCCAGCTTGATTTAGCAATTTTAAAATGTGATGTTGAGGAATATTAAGATTTTCTCGTCAAATAATTTCTTCATGCTTCAAATTTTACTTTGTTAATCATCAAAACCATTATACAAAAGCATTCTAAATTTCTAATTTTTTTCTTTTTTGAGGGGTAAAATTTCTAATATTGAGTGCCAAACAATATAACTTTCTGCTTGAAAAGAAAGTGAAAGGAAAACTATTATATATATATATATATATTATAGAGTCATTCTTTTTCCTCTCTAGTGGACGAGTCCTTCTCGATATGATAATAATAAAGTGATACAATCTGTAGCCAGTTAATGTGTAGGGGAATTCACAAATTAAGACATTAATTAGTACAATCTTTTTTTTTTGTTTAACATTTACATATTTTTTCACATCGTTTATATAATTGATTTATCGATAATACATGCAATGATATAAATTCTAAAACTAACACCCTACTTTTATACTAAATCTGAAACATACAATAGAGTCTAAATTTGTCATGAAAACAAACTATAATGGGATGTATCTGTAATACACTAATACATATGAAGCATACAATTAATTGATCTAAAGTTGAAAAGAGTTGAAGAGAGAGTTATCAAAATATAATGATGAAAGACTACAAACCCCATTAATTGGAGCCTTTGGAATCTTAGCTTAGTATCTAAGTATGTCCCATCACTAAGGATACTGAATAAATGCAAATGCAACCTTCTATCTTCTAAGCAAAGCAACAAAAGTGGGCATGCTGCTATTTGTCTCCAAGTCAGTAGCTTTTGAGCAGTTTAGACCATGTCATGGACCCCTTTTGAAGGTTTTTCGTAGCAATTTCAACACGACCCTTCTTAGATATAAAGAAATGCTATCAAGAAAGTGATAGAAAGCGCCGCCAAGTGGAGCCCTCCACCACCGCCAAGCTCCTCCACCACTGTTATCATGTGTTTGTGTGATACAGAATAGTATAGTGAGGTGGGGATTTAACTAATTTTTGAGTGCACTACAATGCCTAGGAAAAGTGACCTTGGCATTGTCTCCATCTATAGCAGGGTTTTAGGGGCTAACCCTTTAGAAAACCCCACGTCAAAGGATTAATTTCCCTAGTATTAAAAAATAATACAGTTCTCCGACTGCTCTATATTCAAGAATGCTTGCTAGGTTTGTAGATGTTTAACAACTAATTTTACTGACATACATATCACAAGTTCAAAAATTGTAACATCAAAATGAAGTTGATATGACCTTATTGATAATATAAGAGGATATAAGCTATCTGCCGTAACATACTGAATTTATATGTCAGAAAATGACAATGAGTATTTCTCTTTTAAAAAAAAAGAAGAAGAGAAAATAACTGATCAAGCTCTGAAGAAAGAATTTAATATAATAACACCTAATTTACAATTAGTGTTAATGTTGTTCTTACGTAAATTATTATAACATAATTAATATTTCCTTTTATATTGCAACAAGCCAGATAAAATCCCCACATATTTAGGTTAATCTACTTTGTACGTAAATGTGTGATGAATTTCAAAAACTTGTAATCATCAGCACTTTTGGAACCTCAGCGGGAGAATGCCCCAACGTACATTATCATTCTCACTGAATAAAATAACTCTATTTATCATGAGACTAACAAGCTAGGATCATCACCATTTAAAGAATTACAAGACCAGCTGCACTTTTCCTTCTTTTGTGGCTCAAATCCATTTTACTCAATCATTTAATTCCCATTTTTTATATATAATTTAAAACTTCTAATTTAGTTTGAAATTTATGACCCTTTTTTCTTAATAATCTCAAGAAATTAGTGGATTTATTGATAAAGGGCCTCATGATCTATGTTGAGCAGGAAGCCAGAAAGTGGTACGTCTATGTATACTATTGAAGTAGCCCAATGACGAAACCTTAGTCAACAAATACTTGATTAGACAAAAAGTGGAATATTGCTGCATCCTTCCAAATTGTGTGGGTTCCAAATAAACCCTAGCAAAGGTGTAATAGTTTTAGAGATCTTTAGCATCATGAATGAGATGAAGTTTTGGCTTTATACAAGAGAAAGAAAGATACAAGACTGCAATTATGCACTTACATTTTGTCAATTTTAATCATACCAGCCCTAGGATATATCATGCCTCTAATCTATAGACGTTTGATTTAAATTTTAGATTTTTGTTTTCTAGTCGAGTACATAGAAAAAGAAGGTCGTGAACTATGAGCAGGATGGTGTCCTATCAATATGGCTGCTTTGTGCAAGTATTTTTTGTTATGCAGGAAAGATATATTATATATGGCGACTGTTGCCAAATTTTCATGCGAGTCTTGCAAGACTTCTTGCCCATCAGGGCGGTGGAAGGATAAAAACTGAAATAATTTGAAGTAAAACAAATGGAAAACTTCTCATCTGGATTCAGTTCTTATAAATCGAATGTCTAATCTTAGCATAACATGAAAGCTAGATATCAATTAAAAAAATTACTTTAATTTATATTTGATCTATCTTTTTTAATATTTATGCAGTATAGTTTCTACTTTCATGTGATTTGTAAGTTATAATGCAAAATAAATATTGACTCAATGCACACCCTTGAGTATTTATTATGAATTTTATTGTCTAATAATTATATGCATATGTTATATTTAAAAAGAAAAAGCCCCACGACCTAGCTATCATTCTGTTTCTCCCCTTACAGCGCCATTGAATCCCAAAAATCACGTGCATCGTTACACACTACTACTTTGAGTATTAAAATGAAAAGAAAGAAAGAGAAAATCTAAGCCTTTATGTAAGAATGATTAATTCACTAAAACAGCAAAGAAAAAGGTTATATATTCTTTGAAGTACTAAATTAATATTTTATTCGTTTAAAATTGAGTGTTAACTTTTGAGTTTAATTAAAAATTAAAATTTTTTATTAACTTTAATTATTTTACCAAATTATTCTTGACATTCATATAATGAATTGTAGGGCTCATCATGATTTAGTGAAATACAAATTTCTTAAATTAATATAGTAAATTATATGAATCATGATTTAGTTGTATATAAATATCTTAAATTAAAGAGGATATTAATGAAACATTGAATAAAAAATATGTTTATTTAAGAAAAATGAATATTTAATTTCAAACAAATTAAAATAAAAATATAAACTTTGGAATATAATAATAATACTTAATATTTATGACACAATCAATCGATTTTAATTTATTTAATATAATGGGAGTATAATTCAAATCAACATGACAACAAAATCCCATATGTTTAGGGACATTTCATATTAATGAATTGGGACTCCATTTTTTCCTTTTAGTGGTACAAAATAATAGCATATAGTTGTGATAAGACATCAAAGCTAGCCAGTGGTTGGAGAAAGGCACAAAGCTCCCCATTATCCTTTAGTGTTCCCCAATGATTCGACAAGGTTATTACCAGAGAGCCCCTTTGCCACCTTCGCCCTAATTATGCAGGGCGGCATTATTGAGAGATATTTTCCTTTTTCTTATATATATATATATATATATATATATATATTTCCCTGTTAAAAACAGTATAGGTGATTTTCTCTCTTTCCTTCAAAAGAAAATATAGGTAGAAAAATGTGGCATTCTGATTTCCTCTTTCAAACATTAATTAAGATATTGATCTATTGAATCGTATATATGTAATATCAATGACAAGAAGGACGCATTAGAATCCCTCAAGATCAAATTCCACAAACTTATTAGTGTAGTAATTAGATTTCTTCCTGTGTTATTGATCTTCTAAGTGTGAATCAGCTATACCCAGCAAAAATATCTCAACGAAAATATTTAAATCTAAGTATTTTTAAATTGAACTTCTCTGAATGCTTATTTATTTACATGTAATTACCTAATTGTTGCTGGGAAATAAGTTGGTCCTACTCTGCCGTAGCTATCAGCACAGTCACGATTGATTCTAATTGAAAAGAACTCAGATTAATCAGCAATTGAATAGAAAATATACATTTGACTGACTTTTCACAGCAAAATATATACGTTTTCAATTATCTCAGCTGATGATGAAATTACTATGTAAATGAATGATTCTCACCAATTAAATATACGAACTTCTTGGTATATGTTATATACACTAATTGAGTATTGCATATTAATAAATAATTTACCAAAAGTTAGTGGGAGAAAAAAATATGTTATCCTTCACCTTTTTCTGTTTTTTTTTCTTTTCTTTTATTCTAAGAAATGTGTAAATATCACTTTTTGGCAAGTTTAGGAAATAAATAATGCTAATGCATAATAAGTAACTTGAAATAAAGAAGATTCAAATGCTTAGTAATTTGTTATATGCATGATCATATCATCAAAGATGGTAAATAAATTAGTAAAAGAGTTTTCAAATCTTATTTCAATTGAGTTTGTAGTACTACTTCCCGTCCGTTGGTTAATCTGATTAAGGAAAGTTATCTCAATTGACTAGTATAGTCATAGAAGAAGAGTTATACATCGCACCATAATAAATTTTGTCGCATTTTGTCACATGATAATTAATAAAATGTCAATTCAATAAATATCAAATTAATAAACATTAAATTTTAAAAGTCACATAAATTATATAACTAATTGCATTGTCCAAATATCATATTTTAATAGATGAATTTATTTCAGAGTATGATATATTTATCCCTATATGTTGAAAAATGTTAAACAAAGTGTAAAAAAATATACATCTTTATTGATACTTTTATGGACATATTCAAATGGGATGATCTCAAAATATATGCATTAAAAAGAAAAATTCAATGACACTTATATAGCATTCATATTTTTTTAATATTGATATTGAATCATTACACACGTTACTAGGATGAGATTAGATTGAGATAAGTATAGTACAACTACTCTATGTCAAAAAAACATTTCATTAATGAGACTGCCCAAGTCATTAATTGAAATATTTGTCAGTGGATGTGGAATTTCATCATGATTGAACATACAACTCAAATTTATATGGTTGAGACTTAAATACAGATGGAATAATTTAGCATGAGTACTCTGAGTTTACATATATAAAAGCCATGTTTTGGATGGTTGTTTCTTGGAACCAAAAAGCCTTCCTATGCCTCAGATTGGTGGAGGACCATTTGGTCTACACCTTCAACAAGATCCCTCTACACCATCCCTTTAGTAGCTTGCGAGACTGGAAAGATTCACTGCAACAAACATAACACTCATCTACACTAACCTTTCTTCTTCCCACCTATATTTCTATATTCTTGGCCTAAAAAATTGCAAGATTTATGCAATTTGGCAGCAAAAATTTCTAAAACTTTAATTTCTTGGTTCACTTTTTTTGAGACCAAAATTTCTAGGCAGCCATGTTGATAGATGGACTATCCGGCCACAAGAATAGCAATGTGCAAACTGCAATAAGAGCCGTAGAATTGATTCTCCTCTCGGCCGGAATCGTCTCCACCATCCTAATGATCAAAGGGGCAGTTGAGAGTTCTTGTTCATATGATATGGTTCTCTCAACTTTGAGGAAACCTTGGTTTTATTTCAGAAGCTGGTTATCCTCTCCATTTTACATTTGCATCATCATAAACTTGATTGTTATCCTAATTGCAGCTTCCTCTGTTTTCCACCAACACAAAATTGACAATAATGGTCATGATGCAATAACGGTTGGTAGTACTGAGGATGATGGTTTTGAAAGTTCTTTGACGATATCACTATCATCACCACCACCACCACCACCAGCTCCACCACCATCAATATTGCAAAATAGCCACAAAGAACACTATGAAGATGCCCAATTCCAAAATTGTAACTTCAAAATCGAATCATTGACCAAGGCAGAGGATATTAGAAAGGTAAAGTCACTTGATGAGCCTAGGAAAGAAGAAGAGGAAAAAACAAAAAATTCTGAAGGTGATGATACAATGGAAGCAACATGGAGAGCGATAACCGGGGAAGGTGCTAAACCCCAAAACAAACAGCTCAAGAAGACAGAGACATGGCCACAACCACCAGAAGTTTTTCCATGCCAAGAAAATAATAAGGAGTCGGATAAATTGAAGAAATCATCAGCAAGAAAGGAGCTAAAGAAGTCCATGACTTTCAATGAAACAGTCTCGATAAGATGCAGAGGAGGCCTAATGAGAGACCCTTCAATGAGTCTTGAAGAATTCAATGGAAGAGTTGAAGATTTCATCAAGAAATTCAACAATGACATGAGATTACAGAGGCAGGAATCTGAGCAACGGTACTTAGAAATGATCAATCGCAGTATCTGATTTTTACTTCTTTGCAGTTTTTGAAGTTTTGCATTTAGTAGAAATCTGCAGTGTGGAAAAATCTTCCAACTTCTTGTATAGTTTCCATTGTAGCTTATTTTGTGAAAGTTTCTTGAATTTTTTAGGTCAAGTTCTCTGCTGCATCAATGGAATCTTCTACTGATAATTTTCCTCACTAGAATTAAAGATGGCCTATTTCACTCTGAGCTGTTGACTTTTAGCAAATTAGTTTGGTTTCTAATCTTGCACCGACACAGCATTGACAACTCAAACTATGAAATGAGCATCATTTCATTTCGGAATATTAGTCTTTTGCATACTTTTACTTAGTTTTTTAATGGGGAAATTACCTATTTGGTACATATAAAACTACACAAAACTCAATGAGATCTCTATTTTATTTTTTGTTTCCCCACCAATATGATATCCTAACAATTTATGGCCTACCAAATGTTGTTTTCCAACAAACTTAGATGGATCTAAGAAAGTAACTCACGAGTCACACCTAGCTAGAGTATATTTTGTTAGCTAATTATTTGACATTTGTTCTCTGGAATCGCTCTATTGATCTATTTCGAAGTCACACAAGTTAAAAGTTCCTCAAATATGGTTAAATGCAAATACATTTTGGTTGAATTTCTTAAGTAGTGAGTTTTTTTAAGATTGTTTTTGAGTTCATTTGGTTTCGATTCAAATAATTTAATTGTAATTTAGGTATTTGTCTAGGTACAAGCATAACGTAAATGATTATTTATATATATTAGATGAAGATTGTAAGAGTTATGAAAACCATATGAGGATAAAGTTTTGGATTCATTCCAACTTGATGAACAACAATAAATAAATTATTTTGAGACCCTAATTTGCCAAAAGGAGGGGATGAAATTTGACATGCAAGATAGTCTCTTAAAACAATTTAGAAAAGTAGGGAATAATGTGTTTGCATAAATTATCCATCTTTTTTTTTTTTACCAAAACACTTATTAGGAGATTATGGTGTAATTATCTTCTTTTTTGTTGTATCATCGTGTAAGATATGCTCTCATATATGTTTAGATATGTATTACGATTATCTTCATAAGTTATCCACTTAGCTTCACAAGATTTCTTCATGTAATTATGGTGTATAAATATTCCCAAGATATTTAGTAAGCTTCCAATAATAGTATAAGAGTGAGGTTATTTTGATTCGGCCAAGAAGTCACCTTACCAAATAAAAAAAGTTTGAGAATGAAATTCACCAATTTGCCATTTTATTGAAATTAACACCCCAAATTTAGGGCATGAAAATTTTGCAATTAAAATAAATATTTATCCGTCGTTAAGATCTTGTCAATCTTTGATCGGCTACATAAATTAAGAAAACATTAAATAAGAACAAATGAAAAATGATTATAATACACATAGCATTTAATCATTTAATCGATTTATTAAAAATAGAATAATTCATATATTAATTAGTTTGAGAGATTAATAACAAAATTTAGTATAGTATAAGCATTAAGAAATATATAACATTTTAAGTGAGGAAATAGTGAAAAGTGTCATCAAATTATTTATAATTTTTCAATTATTTTATTTATCTTATATCCTCAAACTATTTATGATTCTTTAATTATATATGTTATATATTTAGTAATAGTTAGATATAAAATATTAATAACAAATAGTTGAAGGATATAAAAAAATAAAATAAAAAGTAAAAAATATAATTAAAGAATTAAAAATAATTTCCTTTCAAAAAAAATTTAAATAATTTGGGGGCATTTTTGACGATTTGTCCTACAAAGAGTGGCATGCAGCAACACGAGAAGGAAAAACCTTAAAAATTAAATCCTTTCCAGATACTACCCTCTAACGGTTATGAAACTCAATCCACGAGGTTGGATCTTTAGCATTTGTCCCAGGCGGCTATAATTAATTAGTAAATTTTACCCTCTCTCTCTCTCTCACACACACACACTGAAGTCAGCAGAACGCACCGAAATACTGAGAGAGTGAGGAAGTGTGAGAGGAGGATGTCGTCTTCCTCGTCGTCGTCGTCGTCGCCGCCGCCGTCGCCGCCAAAGGGAAAAACTGTGGATAAAGGTGGCGATAAGAAGGTAAAGAAGAAAGAAGCGTTAGGATGGATGGAGTGGCTGAGAGGATGGTTGTATATATTTTACGAGTTTCTGTTCCAGCGGATTATGGCTAGCCACTTGCCTAATCCAATGCCACTTCCGCCTCTCAATGACCTGACTTTTATCGTCACCGGCTCCACTAGTGGAATTGGCCGTGAAATCGCTCGACAATTGGCTGAGTCTGGCGGACATGTGATAATGGCTGTTAGAAATACCAAGGCTGCAACCGAATTAATTCGCAAATGGCAAGAGGAATGGTCTGGTCGTGGATTACCTCTTAATATTGAGGTATTTTTTTAGAAATTAATGATTTTTGTTAGCTTAAACTCTGTTTTCACTGAAATGTTGACAAGAAAACTAAAAGAGTTGAACTTTGGTAAAGAAATATAGTTCATTCTATTGACAATTGTGTCTGAAACTAGTGAAACTATTAAGTACTCTGAAAAATTCTTTACAGTGCTTTTCAAAAATTGTTCATTTCTTTTCCTGTCCTGTAAGGCGATGGAGCTGGATCTTCTGTCATTTGAATCGGTTGTAAGGTTTGCAGAAGCATTTAATGCGCGCCTCGGACCTTTGAATGCACTCATTAACAATGCTGGCATATTTGCGATTGGAGGTTAGCAAGATAAACTGCTTTCTAGAATTGATTTAGTGCCGTAAGAAATAAAACAAAGAAAACAAAACAGCTATTTATTTTCAAATTTTTTGCTTTCCTATGGCAAGCATTTCATATATAGTAACTGCCTATCAGCATACCTACTCTGTCAATTATTCTGCTGATAATTGTTAGCAAATGTTTTCATATGTACTGCTGAGGTACTTGTATGGAGTGGAAAAAGTTTGAGGTATAAGCATTCCTGAGGCTGTGTTACTTCTCACAGTATTTTTAATTGTTTTCTTTTTTCTGTGCAATGTATTAGTGGTTCACAATATCTAGGTTCTGACTTCAGAATGCATTGCTTATTGTTTAAGTGTGTGGATTTCTTCAGTTTTTTTCTTTTTTTCCAAGAGAAAATTAACGACATAGATTAAATTGGGTGGACTATGAAGACATTAACAATTTATGCATCTTGAGGTTTGGGGGGAAAATCATGTATAGGAAACTAAACATTGGTCTGGTTCCGGGGGGGGGGGGGGAATCCAAATCTATATTTTTATCCAATTAAAATTAAGTTTCTATTCTAGTTATTTTGATCTGCCTTTGCAAATGGCTGTCTAATAATAATTTTTGCTTTTCCTGGCACTTATGTTCATTGACAGAAGCTATATTTAAACAAAGAAAGCTTCTCCTGTAAATAAGTATTTGCCTTAGAGGTTCTTAGGAAGTTTCCGGTGCTTAATTTTGCAACTGATTTTTACTTCCAAATTGATTGCATGGTTGTTAGATGTATATGCAACTTGAGTTATTATGGAATCTTATACACTGTGGTGCAACATTTTACATGCTGAAGACCACTTCTTTGTAATTAAAGTTTATGACAACGTTCTCTTTGGAAAACTCCTTTTGTGTCAGTCTTTGACTCCCTTTTTCTTATGCATGTATGTTTACACAGACAAACACGTGTTTATACCCATGTTCACAAAACTTTTTATCTTGTACTAAACCAAATGAGATTCATAATTTCGTTATCACTTTTTATTTGTTCAGAATGATTAAGTTTCTGGATAAAAATTAAAATCAAATCGCATTATTTTATATTGTTTCTTTGTATATAAATCTAAAATTTTCTTTTTCTGTTCAGAACCACAGAAATTTTCCAAGGATGGCCATGAAGAACACCTGCAAGTGAACCATCTTGGTCCTGCATTGTTGTCTATATTGCTCTTGCCGTCTCTTATTAGAGGCTCTCCAAGCCGAATAGTTAATCTGAATTCTGTTGTAAGTTTCATGGTCTTTACTCTCTTGTCTATTCATATTTTTCTGTTAATCGTTAGCATTTTTGTTTATTTTTATTCTTGCTATATATTTCTGTATTGCAGCCTACATATTCTCATTAAGGTTCTATTTGCTTCCCCTGACAAATTGGAGTATGGATTGTGATAGGCTGTGATGCAAAAACTTTTATTGCAAATAAGTTACCATTTGACTAACAGGAAAGGAAAGAAAGAAAGAAAGAGAAAGTTAGTTATGTATTATTATCTACAACTAATGTTTTATAGGAAAATTAAGGAACAAGATCAGGCAGAAATTAACTTGAATTTCATTATCATTTTAGTTTGTAGGATTATTTTAAATAGTGATTTAAAGCTCCCTTTATTCTTTAATTAAAAAGAAAAGAAAAAGAATATGAAGAAGGGGAACATTTAATTTCTTTCTTCTTTGCTCTAGTGTTCTTCAGTGTTAGACAGCCTAACATTAATTAGGCATTTCTCAACATAAGATTAGACATTTCTCAACATTTTTATGTGTATATATATATGTAACTATATTGTTCATAGGAATACACAAGAATCATTTCTCTTTGAGTAATCACATGATATCAGAGCATGCAGAAATTCCTCTTTGAAAAAAAAAAATTGTGTTTAAACAGTTAGACAGCCTTGATTCGTTTCTCTAGCTTTAGGAGCTATTTTATCGACACCACCAACCTAGGGAGGTGCGCCAAGTGCAGATCAGCAAAACCATGAAAATCCATCACCAAAAGGTACGCACGTGAGACTCACGCGCCGCTTGAACAGCGCACTCCTGAGAGCGCGTGAGTGACCAAAATTTGTCGGGTTTATTTCAGTTTGCTTGCCTCGATATATACGATCTGTTTTGTACTTATTTTTTATCAACATCAGTGAAGTGTCGGATTTTATTCATTATAGGTTTGATTTTTCCTTTGAAAATTCTCTTAACAGCCTTTTGATTTCTTGTTTTAAGAGTACTATTGACAAGATATGGAAGAGAAAAACTTTGTTGTTGTTTATGATATGATTCCAGTAATGTCTAAGATAACAGATCACAAACTTAATTCATCGAATTATCTTGATTGAAATTGAACTATTGAATTGTATATATTAAACATTTATATGGATGGTCATTTAACTGATGACCCTCCTAAAGATGAGTCTAGGCTGCCTTGGATGAGAGAAGATGCTCGTTTGTTACTTACTGTCAAACAGTTAAAGAGCAAATGAATTATCTAGAATTTATGTATTTCGGAAAGGGAAATATTTCTATAATGTATGATGTCTGTAAAACTTTTATAGGGTAGACAAGGGTGATTGGTCTCTCACCCAATATTTCATGAACTTTAAGAAAACCTATGAAGAACTCAACATTTTAATACCTTTTAGTACTGATGTGACTATTCAATAAACTCAACAAGAGAAAATGGTTGTTATCAGCTTTTTAGCTAGACTTCTGTCGGAATTTGAAACTGCAAAATCACAAATTCTTTTTGGATCAGAGGTATCTTTCTAAAAGATGTTTATAGTAGGATTCTTCGTACAAAGAATTCATCATCTGTCCAATCTTCTCAGCCTAATAGTGCTTTTATCAGTCATAATAACACATCTCAATTAGGGAAGCAATCGTACAAGAATGATGGTGGCATGAAATTCAATAATTATGACAAGAGTACTAGTATTCGTGGAAAAGAATTCGGAGAAATAATTTATCACTATTGTCATAAATCAGGATATATAAAGCAAGACTGTCGAAAATTGCAGAATAAGAGAGTCCAGTTTGCCAATGTTGCATCTACTCCTAGCATTCCTGAGAAGTCTGTTATAATATCTGTAGAAGAATATGCCAGATTAACTCAGTTTCACGAAAGTCAATCTAGTTCTGTTATTGCCATTGTTCAGTCAGGTAAGTTTAATAAATGTTTTGTTTCCTCCTCTTCAAAATAGGTCATTGATTCAGGTGTTATAGATCACATGACAGGTAATTCTAGCTTATTCTCTATCTTTCAATCACATAAATCTATCATTCATGTTACTTTAGTTAATGGTTCAACTTCTTATGTTACTGGTTCTGGCACCATTAATCACACGTCATCTCTCTCATTGTCATCAATTCTTAGTCTCCCTCAGTTATCATTTAATTTGATTTCTGTCAGTAAACTCACTTATACTCTCAATTGTTGTGTCTCATTTTTTTTTATCATTGCTTATTTCAGTATCTCGTGATGAAGAAGATTATTAGTAAGGAACATGAGTTTGAAGGCCTCTATATTCTTGATATATCAATACCAAAATCTCTAGCCTGTAGTGGAATATCACTACATTTGAAGTGCATTGTCGGTTGGGTCATCCTTCTTTTCCTATGCTCAAGAAACTTTGTCCTCAATTTTCTAGTTTATCTTCTTTTGATTGTGAGTCTTGTCAATTTGTCAAACATCATCGTCTAGTCCAAGAGTTAATAAACGAGCAACTGCTTCCTTTGAGTTAGTACATTCTGATGTTTGAAGTCCTTGTCCAGTTCTATCTAAAATTGAGCATTGCTATTTTGTTACTTTTGTTGATGATTATTCCTAAACGACATGGTTATATGTGATGAAAAATCGTTCAAAATTGTTCTCTTATATTTCTAGTTTTTGTGCTGAGATTCATACTCAATTTAGTATTCCTGTGCAAATTTTAAGAAATGATAATACTAAAGAATATTTATCCAACACTTTTCATACATATATGGTTCAACAAAGTATTCTTCATCAAACATCTTGTGTCGACACACCTTCTCAAAATAGTGTTACTAAAAGAAAGAATAGACATCTTCTTGAAACTGCTAGAGCTTTGTTATTTCAAATGCAAGTTCCTAAACATTTATGGGCTGATGTTGTTTCTACAGCTTGTTTTTTAATCAATCGAATGTCATCTTCCGTTCTATTTGTTCAATCCCCTTTTCATACTCTTTTTCCTCATAGGAACTTGTTTTCTATTGAACCTAAGATATTTGGTTGTACTTGCTTTGTTCGAGATGTCCGTCCTCATGTTAGTAAATTTAATCCTAAAATTTTTGGTGTATTTTTCTTGGATATTCTTGTGTCCAAAAAGGATATCGGTGTTATTGTCCTAGTCTTAATAAGTACATTGTGTCACATGATGTTACATTTTCTTCATTATCTAGTTCAACTAGTTAGGGGGAGGATGATGAGGTGCTTATCTATCATGTCACACAAACATTTGATTCTCCTTTCACCGCTTCTATTCGTCCTCCTATAACACAAACCTATTCCCGACGGGCACCACCTATTCTTGACTCAACTCCAGTCCCTCATCCTGTTATTGCACATGTTCCCACTCTATTTCCATGTTTTGATACCACAGCTTCTTCGTCATCGGATTCAGTCTCTAGTGATGATCTACCCATTGTTCTTCGTAAAGGTAAACATACATGCACCTATCCTATATCTTCCTTGTTTTTTATCACGATCTGATATCTTCTTCTTGTTTGCTTATTACATCTCTAGATTCTATCTTTGTTCTTAAAACTGTTTATGAAGCTTTAGCTCATTCTGTCTGGCGCACTGCTATGATTGAAGAGATGAATTCTTTTGATGCAAATGGTACTTCGACCTTGGAACAGTTACCTGTCGGAACCAAGACTATTAGATGTAAATGGGTGTTTGTAGTTAAAGTTAATCCTGACGGTTCTATTGTTCGCTTGAAAGCTTGCTAAAGGATATACTCAAACATATAGTGTGGATTATTTTGATACATTCTCTCCTGTTGCTAAACTTACATCTGTGCGGCTCTTTATTTCTATGGCAGCTACTTATCACTGACCTTTGTATCAATTAGACATCAAGAAAGCTTTTCTTCATGGTGATCTTCAGGAGACAGTCTATATGGAGCAACCACCTAGTTTTGTTGCTCAGGGGGAGTATGGGAAAGTGTCGCCTTCGTAAATCTTTATATAGCTTGAAACAAAGTTCTCGTGCTTGGTTTGGTAAATTTAGTCAAGTTGTTGAGAAATTTGGCATGAAGAGAAGTCTGATCACTCTGTTTTCTACAAAAGATCTTGTGGAGGCATTATTCTGTTAGTTGTGTATGTAGATTATATTGTAATCACTGGTAATGACTCTATAGGGATTTCATCTCTTAAAACCTTTTTTCACACTCAGTTTCATACCAAAGATTTAGAAAAACTAAGATACTTCTTAGGAGTTGAGTGAATAGAAGTAAGAAATGAATATACTTATCTCAAAAGAAGTATGTACTTGACTTACTATATGAAACAGGAAAGTTGGGGGCTAAATCATGTAGTGTCCCAATGACTCCGAATATGCAGCTCACAAAAGATGGTGAATTATTTGGAGATCCTGAGAAATATAGAAGATTAGTTGAAAAGTTAAACTATCTTACTGTAACTCGTCCAGATATCGCCTACTCAGTTAGTGTGGTAAGTCAATATATATCATCTCCAACTATTGATCACTGTAAGGCAGTGGAACAAATTTTGTGTTATTTAAAAGGAGCATGTGGACGTGAAATTTTGTATGATGATCATGGTCATACTAATATTGAATGTTTTTCATATGCTGATTGGGCAGGGTCCACTACTAGGCAATTTGATTTCATGGAAAAGCAAGAAAAAGAATGTAGTTTCACGGTCAAGTGCAGAATCTGAATATGGGCCTATGACTAAGTTATATGTGAAATAATATTGATATATCAGTTTCTTAATGAAGTAAGTTTTAAAGTCTTAATGTCAGCGAAGTTATGATGTGACAATCAAGCTGCACTTCATATTGTATCTAATCCAGTTTTTCATGAGCGAATCAAACATATCGAGATTGATTGTCATTTTGTTCATAAGAAGTTTCAACAGGGTTTAATTTCTACAGGTTATGTAAAAACTAGAGAACAATTAGGAGACATCTTCACAAAAGCTCTCAATAGGGTTTGGATTGATTATCTTTGTAACAAGTTGGGTATGATTAACATTTATGTTCCAACTTGAGGGGGAGTGTTAGATAGGTTAACATAGATTAGGTAGATAGCCTAACATTAATTAGGCATTTTTCAAACATTCTTATGTGTATATATATATGTATATATATATGTAACCATATTGTTAATAGGAATACACAAGAATCATTTCTCTTAGTAATCACATTCAAAAAGTACTGTCCTTGCAATTTTTCATTTATTAGCATGGAAACAAGATAATCAGCATTATTTTCAATGGGAATCTTTAGAAGACAAAGCATGATTTAAATTATAAAGCCTTGAAATGTAAGAAAACTAAGTTCAACAAGATAAGCAGCATTATTTTCAATGGGAATCTTCAGAAAACAAAGCATAATTTAAATTATAAAGCCTTGAAATGTAAGAAAACTAAGTTCAACATATGAACTTCTCTTATGCATCAGATGATCCTTATGCTTTCCTAGTGGAGCCCCTTTAGAGTTATCTGAAAAGAAAAATTGGTACATTTAGTTTCAGCTTGATTAATGCAAGATATTCCGTTATTTATTTTAGTTACTTTTGATATTTCATTATTTGCTTTAGTTACTCCTGACATTTGGCATCACCTTAACTGCCTAAATTTGTATTTGCAATTCCAGCCAGCTATGAACATACTTGACTTTATGAGTAACATTATACAGTAACGACTTGGACATTCTTTGCATGAAATCCTCGTTCCACTCATCTTCTGGTTGTAACAACCAGTCAATTATGCACAATATCATACAGTGAAAAGATATAAATGATAACTGTTTGACGGGGATTCATCTTGAAAATGTAAATCTGCTGTTGCTTGCACATTGTCTGATCAGGCCCAGATAAAGTGTAATTTTTTTCACTTTCACCACCTCCCTGTTTCCATGTAGATGCATTATGTTGGATTTGTTGATACTGAAGATATGAATGTTACATCTGGGAAAAGAAAATACACAAGTTTAGTTGGATACTCTAGCAGCAAACTGGCAGAGGTAAGCTCAATATGTTATTTCCTCACTATGTTTTCGGTAAATTAAATTATTATGTTGCATCAATGAGGTATGGAGTTACATATATGTAACCTGTGGATTTCAATTATCTTATAACCATTGATCAGTTATGTAAAAATTCAAAGGAATTTGGATGTTCGAAAATGTGAGGTGTTAGTAAGTAGTGTTGATATGTCAGATAGCCATCCTTTAATTACTGTTAGGAAAAGCTTTGACTATGCCAATATGTTGACATGTTGCTTAAATGCCTTCAAGGTATTCAAAATCCATATTAAGATAGCAAATAACCACTGGAGTGGGCAGTAGAGAGTTTGAAATTTGAAAAAGACTACTTATGAATTGTATAGATAAGATTATAAATTCTGGAATAGGGTATTTACCTTTGTGTATTGGGTCATGAGAATTCACAATCCATCCTAGTTCTTTTTCCGTTTAAGTTTATCCCTAGAATAATTTTGTGTGCTGTTTTCTCAGAGTTGCCTCTAGCCGATTCAGTGGTGCCAAAGTTTTAGGCATCATGAAGTATTATAATATTTGCTTGAACTGAAAGTTTTGGTATGTGCCCTTTAGAACCAAGTGTTGTAAGGATCAAAAAATGCGCAGCAGTAGTGAAACAAAAAACAGCAGGCAAAAAGTGGATGATATTTTGGTGTAATCACTTCAAAAGTACATGGTCACTTAAATTGATGCATAAGCCAACAGGTGGTAAGATCTACAGGATTATTTTCCCAGACATGATTAAAGAAGTTAATGCATATACACCATATTTCGTTTTAGGGGGCATTGGTAAGTCTGACAGGAACATTGTAATATTAGAAGTAATTGATTGCTATAATATGATAAGATGTGAGAGATTCTCTTATCTATTTTTCTTACTCTTGTAACTCTTTCAATATATCCGCTTCTTGTAGAATTTAATATCCCCTTTTCACTTGGCACATCATGGAGAGCATAGCGCCTTCCACTTTGTTAATTCAACTGGTTAGTGGTGGGGATTGTGAGTTAGTGGAATTCACATTATTCTAAACCACAAAAACTCCTTTATCAATGTCCTCATAGTTGGGAATTTTGATTCCCTAAGATTTATTATCTTTGTCTTTGCTGCTCCCAAGGTCAAGAATCTTAGAATTCTTTATGCTGCAAGATCAAACTCACGTTCTCCTTAGAATGTGTTGTGAATTTGAGTTTTTCTGGGGTTGGAGGGGTTTAGTTTTGAATCATTCAATTTAGTCTTGATAATTAAGTTTCTTGGAATTCTTCAATCTAACATGTTTTATTTTTTTAATCTCTTCTTCTTTAGAAGACATTTTCAGTTAAAATTAGTACACTCAATGTTCCTGCTTTTACATTTTGGTTATGGTATTCATTTTTAGGGGTTTAGTTTGTTCTCGCTTTTCAGTTTTGTCTTCGTAATTGCTAATTGTTTTCTGCATTCCAAGTGCAGGTGATGTTCAGTAGTGTCCTGCACAAGCGGCTGCCCGCTGAATCTGGCATAAGTGTATTATGTGTTTCACCTGGAATTGTCCATACAAATGTGGTATGCATTTTAACTAATATTCATTATCATCCTTGCAAGTTTTGGCACATGCTTGGAAAAATGGAATTTCATCTGTTTCCAGAATATAAGAATTGGTGCAGACTAAGGTATTCTTTTCTTGACCTTAGACAATGAAAGCTTAATAGATTTGAGCTAGATATTTGAAAATTTCCAGATAAAACTGAACCCTTGGTATATTAGTTGTTAGTTCAGTAAGCTCAGTTTTTTCTCCTTTATAATCAAACAGATCTCATAATATATGCCTTGGACTTTTGTATCTTAAAAGAAGAAAAAAAGGGCTTAAGCGGAAAATTAATTATTTGCTTTGCCAAGAACACAATGTAGATAAATGAAGTATCTACAGTCCCTCTATTCTGAAGGGTGCTACTGAGAGCAATGATTTATTTACCCAATTTGGTATCCCTAGTATTAAGAATATCACTAACCTTTACTTGAAAGAAAGTAAAGAACTTAAGCTATAGAGCAGGCAGGTGAATAAGCACATTCCCCAGTTCAAAGCACAGGCATAGTGATTGTTATTTAACTCCTTTACCCATTTATTTTCGTAATAGGATTACAACTTTCTTCTTTGAAATCTATGATCTACTTTGAAATAGTAAAATCTGGTACTTTTTCCACCCCCCTCATTTTGAGTTTTTGACAGAGACTTGGCATGAAATTTTATGTGAGTGTTGAAGATGTGATGAAGTGCAGGAAAGAATAGAGGACTCACGAAACAGAGAGTACTTTATGGCAGGTTTAGATCCCTCCATTAAGTATGGGGCAATTTGAGATGGAGGAATCTAAGTTTGACATATTCCGCATGTCCTCCATTTTTTTCTGTAAATGACATCTTCAACACACACACACACACACATATATATATAATATCTAAACTTGCATCGCTGGCTTCCCTTTAAAGAATGATGAATGGGAAGCCAGTGATATACGTGGTTCCCATAATAGTTCTCATAAATTTTTTTGTCTAGTTGAAAGTAGATATGTAATTTGGATAGCAGGAATATAAGATAGGGTACTATATTCTTTTACAGTATAAAATTTAACAAAAGTTTACTTTCATGACACCTGAAATACTAATAGGTCAAAATGAGGGGGACAATGGAGTATCTCACTTCTCAGTGAGGAATGTTTATAGCTGCTATAATTTACTGAAACATGCCAAGCAGCTTGAGCTTTAATTGTGAATTTTGAGTACTTGATAGAACTAAATTGAATATATATTATCTTTTCATTCAATCATTTATCTTAATAACCATACCAATCTTAATTTGGAAATCTGAACTAATAAAAAAGATTTGACTCCAAAGAAAATTTTTATAACTGACAGTTTTAGAGCTTTGTGGTCATAAATTAGTCACACCAATAATATCAGTGACCCTTCAACAGTCTATAGTGTTGTGGTTGATTCTTGACCAAATGGTCTAAATGGACCTGGTCTGTGATAGAAATTTCCTTAAACTAATTGGAGAATGAGCTCCATGACAGAAACTACTCAATGCCCAATTCTTTCTTGAAAACACCGAAGATATTGTTGATCTCTTGGCTAAGCTTTCCTCATATCTTAAAATGGAGATCTTTCATAAATAGATCAAAATGGTCCCACCTGTCCCTTCAATAAAACCATTTGTTTTCTTTAAAAAAATTGTTTTACAGCAGTACCACCATCTACTTTAACTAAATGTCTCAAAGTGGAGGAGAGGGCTTAGGCAAGATAATAGAATGAAATTTTCTAATAAAAGATTAAATAAAATTACTATATTTGAGTTCTCTAATGAATTGCCTTCTCCACTTTCAAAACAGGCTTGTTAATTAGTTATGCTCTAATGTCGAATCCATATATCTTGAAAGAAGTAAGGATTTTTGTTTTGCAGCTAGGATCTTGACAGAAATGCTTTTAGAATGATTTGTGAAATATTATAAAATCCTGAAAGCAGCTTGTGGCTATGTACTATTCTTCTTTAACATCCAAGGCGTTATCACAATTTGGCTACAAAAGTATATAGGAAATAATGATGGTTCAAATGTTCTGGTACCTCAACTAAGGTTTTAATGCTTCTCTTTATATGAAATTTTACAATTTTTTTATATTCTATACATATTGTGAACTTTCTAATGTTTTGCAAAACAAAGTTGAAAGTAGGATTGGCCGTCAAAGGTTTCTTATTCTTTTGGGGTTGAGGGATGGTGACTGTGTAAGGGTGGGGGACTCAAATTCAAGATACTCCTTAGAATGATCTTGGTTATTGTGTAATGCTTATTTCTGCTTTGTGCTCTTTAGAATTACTTAGAAAATTGAATGTAATATTTGATATCTATGCAGGTGTGTTTTTTGCTATTACAAGCTGTCACATTTTGCTTTGGTTTCCTTATTCTCATCTTTTCTTGTGTCATTTTATATCTTGATATCATTTATAAATGCAGGCCAGGGATCTTTCGAAGTTTGTTCAAGCTGCTTATCATCTAATACCCTATTTTATTTTTAGTCCTGAAGAAGGTAAATGTTCTTAAACTCTTGTATAGTTTTTGGTCTTACTTTTACGGTGTTAATATTTGTTAGATTAATATCACCTTCTTAAAATAACTTTCCATGCATACTATAAGGGCCTGTTCTCGGTTCATTTTTTTTTCAAACTGCTAAAATAATGTTCTTTTTAAAATGGTGTTTTAAAGATTAGTATAGCATTTTTATTTTTAACAACATCAATAAGCAATAACTATTTTGAAAAGCTTCCCCGGGTAGCTTTTCCCGAAATAGCATTTTCATCCTTTTTTAAGCTAAAAACAGAAGTGAAAAGCAACTGAGAATAGCTTAAAACAGCTTTTAGCTGAAAAAAAAATTCTAAAAGCTGCTCTTTTTTAAGCAACTAATAACAGGGCTAAAAGGAATCAGTATGCTTGGGGTTGTTGGTTATTATGGACTACTTTAAGCTCATAATTTGGCTTAAAAGCCTCAGTGAGACAATGAATCACTTAGACATTCTTGGGTTTCCATGATGATGTACAACCTCCTCAAAATTTGATTTTACCTAGTTTATTTTGGTCATGGCAATGATGATACTGAGATATATTTATCATGCCCTCTCCAAAGTTTAGGAACTTAAATCTAGCAGTGTCGGATCATCTGAAGCACCCATTAATTAGTTATTAGCACCCATTAATTAGTTATTTGATATAATCGAGTTACTCTTCTCTATCTCTCTCTCTCTTTATATATATATATATATGGTAGTAGGTTTTTTATGCCTATCTTGAGATTTCTGCTTGTGTAGAAAGTCCTTTTACATTGAAGGATAAATCTGACAACCCTGGAAATACTGCTTAGATATGTTACGTCTGAAATATGATTGATGAAGACAACCTATAAGATTTTGTAATTTGTGAGATATTTTTGTTACTATTGAATAGATTTTAACCTGTTTCCTGGGATTTTCATTGCCCATGTTAATTAGATTGTTATAAAAACATCAAGCAGCTAGCAATCAGTTGCTGCATCTCCTCTGGTTTCAAACACAGAATTTCTTTTCCTAGTCAATGGGGTTGGGGATGTGGATATTCTGGAGCAATTGATTTGCAAAGACACTTCTCCATTTTGGGGAGTCTTTTCAACCAAGTATATTTAGACTCTCTCTGACAAGTAACAATGTGGAACACAGTTTCATGACATTTTATAGAATATGAGGCCATCAGTTTCATCTCCAGTTGCTGAAGTTTTGGATTGGCATATGGTGTTTCTTGTCATCCATTTCTGAATCTTTTCTTCTGCACTTGAGATTTCATGAATAGAAAAATCTCCATATGAGTTTTCGTATCCTTGCATCATTATCAATCATCAAGCTGAACTTTTACTTTGGTTGAGATGAAATCATTGCTTGAATATTACTAGTAATGGTCATCTTCTCGAAATATTCTTAGTCACGTTTTTTGTTTAAGAAAGATGACAGACTGATGAATGAGGGAAGCATAGTTTTTCAAACACATTACTTATTTTATTAATAAAACTGCCCTAAAATACAATTTATATTTCATCATTTATCCTGATTAGAAATTTATCTCTATTGTGACTTAGTATCTCTCTTTATTTTGTTTCCTCTACTGTTTGGATGACAAATGGGAGTTATGATGAATTAGAAATCCTTTACTTTAAAACAACGGAGAAAGTTTTACATGTATATGAAATCAGGAGTCTACTATATCAAATAATCAAGTATCTCTGTATCGTTTCTTTCTCTTTTTTTTGACAATTCTGTATAAACAATAATGCAATGAAAAAGCTAAAATACAGGTATCTGGTTTTAGCAATTTGTTGAGGTTCATAGTTCCCCAGTCTCTTCATCAATGCCCTTAAAAAATAAGGTAAGATAAAACAAAATAAAAGTTGCATAAGATCTTTTCTGAATAGTTTAGCCTGGAGTTTCACTTGCTTTGTGACTATCGAGTCTTGGCATAGGCTGTGGAGTAAGAAATTACCACTTCTCTGCTGAGAAGTATATCATTGAGACTTAGTAATTAGTATACATCAAAAGTTTGTTGCCGAGCTTTGTGAGAAATAATGCTCCTTCCCTTTTTATCCAAGTTTTACAGCTACAATTGAGGATGCTTGATCCCTATTTTTTCTGTATCATTTGGCTTGTTTATAAAACTACGAGATCTCCAAAATTCATTTACACCACTGGCTAGATCTAATTTTCCTTTATCTATTGGTATTGGCAGATCCGTATCAAGATTGATTGTTATGTGAATCTTATCCTGTTATGTCAAAATATAAATTGTTTGCTATTGCAGGTTCTAGAAGTGCTCTTTTTGCTGCGACAGATCCACAAGTTCCTGAGTACACTGAGATGCTAAAAGCAGACGAGTGGCCAGTTTGTGCTTTCATATCTCTAGACTGTCATCCGACTAATCCTTCTGAAGAAGCGCATAATCTTGAAACTTCTTACAGAGTATGGGAGAAGACTTTGGAACTGATTGGACTTCCATCAGATGCTGTAGAGAGGCTTATAGAAGGGGAAGAAGTTAAATGTAGATATGGAGCTTCTCAGGAATAGTTTCACAATTTCACACATATAGCTACCTAATGATAATTGCCCCCAAACGGCATGTTGGGTGGCAAAATCAGTTTCAACTATTCTGTATGGTATTCCACTTGAACTTGCTTTTTCTCTTTCGAACAGTTACAAAATAGTTGACAAAAAATTCAGCTTCTTATATTGGCTTTCCATCTGGTCATCTATCTGATATCTCCCTTTTGTCATCCGGACTGAAGGCTGCACCATAATCCTCTTTATGAAAAGTGGGACTCCAAGTTGGGCCATATATATAAGGTGATGGCTTCAATACTTTCTAGTTTCATTGCATGAGATATCTCCTAATCACCATTGTATGTGATGCCACCACCTACATGCTTGGTAGCCCTATTATTTTCTGTATGATTGAAACTTGCTTTCTGAATTTTCACTAGAATGTAACTAGTTGTATTTTATCCCCTTTTCACGATAGTGCGGTAATAATTTGTTAAATAGTATATAAATTCTATCTCATTTTACTGAGTTTGAGCTGGCTTCTTCATGAGTAGTAATTTAACATTGTATCAGAACTATAATAAACTATTACACTTTCAATCTTCATGTTTTTTATTTTATTATAAATAAAGTCTTGTTATTTTAAGAATTAACAAAAGGTATTTGAATAAGATTTTATTTCATAAAAATATTGTTTTTTCAGTTTGATGTTTAATTTGATGATAATTGAGTTTTATTTGTTATACATCAATATAATAATCAAAATATAGTTTAAGAAACAGTGGATGTGTAGAAGTTTAACTAATATTCAGAAAGGTATATTAAATGTTTGTGTGAGGTATATGTTAAGATTTTAAATTTAGAGTTGGGATTTAAAAAAAAAAAGAATAATAGTTTCAAAATGAGTATAGATAGGGAAGAGAAAAAGGTCTGAACAAATATTGTTGTCCGAATATAGTCTAAATTACGGAAATTCTTCTGTGGTAGTGTGGCCTACTGCAGGGGAAAGTACGTATAATTGTCCATTATAAAACATAAATATTTTCATGTAATTTCAATTTAAATGAAATATTTCAGTTTTTACTAAGCAAGTGTTGTATAAGGAATTATTATATGATGACAAGTCTCTCGTATGATTATCAAATTTAAACTTTAATACTTAGGGCAAATAATGATCGTATCCACATAGATTTGTTAAAAATTCTTAAATTCAAATTTATTAATTAAATATTAAATTTTGGGGGAGTTTTAAAATTATATAAAGACAAAATTAAATTAAACACACTTAAAATAAATAAATTTATTTTTATTATTATTTTTTAAAATAATTAATTATACAAAGGATTTTTAATGAAAAGAAATTAATAAAAGACGTTAGAAAAAATTTGTATCAAATTATTTATTTAATGAGATAAATCATTGATATAGAACTTATTGAGTAGTTGATTTTAGAATCTCTATCACCTTATACAGATTCTTATCCTTACTAATTAGATTAATATCGATCAGTTCAAACAGATTAATCTTTAATTCAATTAAATATCACTACCAACAAGTGTGAATAGAATATTTAATTAAATTACATCAAGTTTATAAGTCATTATCAACATTAAATTATATACAATAATGAGCTTCAATTAAATATAATTTAAATCATATAATTACCTGTTAAATTAATTAAGTCAAATTTAAATCATATAATTCCCTATTAAATTAATTAAGTTAATAGCTGTAACTTAATTAAACTAACAGATGCTACTATGATTATCAATCAAATATTGATAATCCTAACTGATTAATCATGCAATTAAAAAGAATTTCTAATTAATTAAACATGATTATTTAATAATAACAACTGAAATTATATAAATACTCAAGTTATTAAATAACATGACTAAAATAATTTAAAAAATTTGGACAATTAAACCTGCAAAATAAAAGAAAATGGTTACACAATTATATATTTACAAAACTATAAATATTAAAAAAAACATAAATTTGACAATTTTACCGACAATAAAAAGTAAAAATGGAGAGATTTTAACTCCCACAATAAAATGTACAAAAGAATAAATGATGAAAATATTACTCTCCACATTACCGAATTTAAAGTACGAAAAGTAAATTTGGTGATTTTACTCACCAATAGTACAATAAAAAAAATGATAGAAAATAAATACATAAAATAAATAACAAAAAGTAAATACAAAAATTAAATAACAGAAAAGTAAAAGTTAAAAGTTAGAAATTAGAAAGTTAGAAAGTTAGTAGTTAAAAGTTAGAAGTTAGAGTGGTAAAACCGGCCATTGTTAAATTAATTTAGTTCTGGTCCAAAATAAGCTCCGGTGTTCTATGCAACGGTAATTATTTCAAAATTCCATTAATTAATAACTTTAATGCATGTCCTTTCTAACGGTAAATAAACTACTCACAATATATGACTCAAATGAAGAATTTTAAAAATTGAAATAAAAAATAAGAATGATAACTTTCATTGGATTTCTCCCGATAGTAGTTTCTCCGTATTCTTGAAATCTCATCCAAAAACCGTCCAAAATAAACTCTAAAAATTCCTAAAAATGCCTACGATCTATAACAAAATATTGGTAAAAAAATTTGGCAAAGTTTTTTGTTGTAGAAAGTTGTACTAAAATAGTAAATTTCGTGCCCAATTTATAAAAATTTACAGGGGCAAATTTAGAATAAAAATAAATAAAATATGACAAAAATAAATGTAGTGGGGACAAAGTGGAGTTTCTGGAAAGTTGGGGCAAAATGCGTGAAGTGGAGAAAGTTGCATCAGTCGCCACATGTCGCCATCTGATTGGTCGCGCCTTTCTTCAGCCGCCGCCCATGCCACGTGTCACTCTCTGATTGGCCCGAAGTTTAACATATGGATCACCATCCGTTTTGCGCGTGTTTGCACGTGTCTCGCCTTTGCCAAATGCAAGATGCGTAGATGCGTATAGATTCAGGTACGTCGCCAACCTCTACGCGTGACACGTTCGCCATTTGTTTCTCGCATATGTGAAAGCCGAGTTCCACTGATCGTTCTCTGATTCGCTGCTCCCTATGCTGACGCAGCGACTGATGTGGTGTCCATGTACACGTAGTACTGCCACGTGTCATTCACTGTAGCAATTTTTTTTATTACAAAAACACAATAAATACCTAAAAGCACTACAAACAAAAAATACTAGTATGAAATGTAAAATAATCATAAAATAACATAACTTAAATGAAATTAAACACAAATAACATAAAAATACATCTATTTTTTTTGTTTTATCATATGACATATTATGTAATGTCTTAAGTTTCTTATTCCATTGTGATAGTGTCTAATGATTTTTACTCCAAAGAAAAAGTTACAATCGAACATGTCGGTTGGAGATAATTTAGTAGAAGCATGAAACGATGCCCCAACATTGTTATATTTATATACCTGATCAAGCTTAATCGAATTGAAATCAAGCCGTGATCAGTGATTTAAAAATTGTTGACTAAATTTATTGTTCATTTGATTTTGGTTTAGATTTATCATTTTGATGAAACGTGAATCGATGGTTCATGAACCATTGAATTGACGGTTCAAACCTTAAAAAAATTAAAATATAATTTTATTTGACATGTTATGTTTACTTTTTTATACATTAATCTTGTCACCATTTTACCATAATTATGTAAAATAAAATAAATTAGTTTTTATCTTTTCAAATTTCTAATTTAGAAACGTTTTACAAAACTCTTTTTGTAAAGTTTTAAACAACTATTGTCTGTTGTCTAATATTCATATTATTTTTCATCATTTTTATGAAAAGAAAATACGAAATACCTGTAATAAATCTAATTATAATTATTTTTTATTATCAAATTAAAATATAAGGTTTACAAGAATACTTAGATATATATTATGATTCTATTTGTGATAAAATTATGATAAAACCTTATATTTCAAGAATATTTAATAATATTATGAGAAATATATCTTATTTTTATTTGGAGTATAGTTTTACCTATGGTATACAAATTCAAATTGATGAATTATCTTTTGTTGTTACTTGAAAATAAAAAGGTCATGATTAATGAGAACATATTTGACACTAAGATAACTCTTATTAACATAGAAGCCGTAAGTCAATGAATAATTGATTAAGGTAAGAAAGTGTTTATAGGTAAGATCGTAAGAGAACTGCGATGGTTTTAATTTATCTATACTTTCAAATGATAGCTTAATTTTTTAAAATAAAAATTAACATGTTTAAATAAAAAACTTTCATTTCTTTAATTTAAAAAATTACTTTGAAATTTTTATATTTTTTTTGAAATCAAAATCGAAACTGTAGCATTGTTGGAACCTATCAGAACCATAAACCAACAAAAACGTTATTTTAAGGTTTCAGTTAGGTCTACATTATTAATATTATTAATATCAAAAACAACTTTTACTAGGTTTTTGCACTACCAAAAGTCCTGTTGATTCTGATTGAAGCTGAACCGAAAAATATCTAAATTAGTAATCGAAAGTATACTTAAGAAAATAACAAGGCAGCAACAATGTACTTTATTGGATAATGGACTTCATTAAATAGACGTTAACTTCAGAGAATGCGCAATAAATGCTCAATGTGAGACTTAGCTTGCTCGGCATGTATTGCTTAAGGTTGGTTATTTAGGTAACTTTGACAATGCATTTCACAAGTTTAAAGTGTTGATATCAAATACATACGTTGATGCTAATTATATTCAGAAGTCTTTAAATATGTGTAATCGTCTTTAATAATATTAGTCTTTAGTTAAGACGGATTTAGTTAGGTTTGAAATAAGGAGTACAATTTTTTTTTTTGAAATTTGCATAACAAAAAAGAGGTTGAGTCAATTAGAAATAGATGAATTTCTTGGATTTTTGTTTTTATAAATACAAGTTACTAAATAAAACATTATTCTTATCATTTAAATCATTTATAACTATGTACAGGGCCGGCCCTAACCACAAGCAGCCTAAGTCCAAGCATTGGGCCTCCCAATTTTTTTTTTAAAAATAGGCCACATTAAAGTTGTCTCTTCCACTTTCCTAAAAGCAGCAAGAATAGGATATCAAAGGCAAACTAAAAAAAAAGGAAGAAAACCCCTTCATTCTTTCTGCCAGAACAGACCACTGCTGTGAAGGGGCAATTGGCGAGGCTAACGGCGAAGCTTACTCAGTCACTCTCAATATTCAGTAAGTCATCCAAATCCAATCCATCTATCCAAGGCTTTTTTTAAAATAAAAAAAAACAATTATACAAAGACTATTTTTTTTTCAAATTTTGAATTTATTTTTTTTCACACAAATAATAGCATAATGGTTTTTTTATTTGCTATAATAAACTAGATTTAGTTTTTTATAGAAAGGCTATTTTTTCCAGTTGTGAATTTATTTGTTTTTTTTAACACAAATAATGGCATAATAGTTTTGTTTTATTTGTTGTAATTAATTAGATTTAATATTTTTTTATGCAAAGACTATTTTTTTCAATTTTTGAAATTTTTTTTCACACAAAGAATAACATAATGCATTTGTTTTAGGTGTTTGTAATAAATTAGATTTAGTATAAATAAAAAGATTCATTATGAAATTGACTACAAGGCATGAAAGCAAAAATAGGAAGCAAATTAAAATTCTACTTCTGATTTTAGATAGACTAAATTGGGTTAGTTTAAGTTTAGTGCAACTTTACCATGGGTGACCAAATTAAAATAAAGTAAAAAAATAAAAAACCAGAACAACCATCAAAGAAACACATTTGTGTATTTGATTATGATGTGCATATGTAAATTAGCTACTTATGAGTGCATATATGATACATGTATAAATCTTAATTACATTTTCTATTTGTATTTGAAAGTGAAGAATTGTTGAATTTATATTTGAATAATCATGCCTCATTTTGCAATTCAAAAGTACAAGTTTGGAGCTGAAAAATCCAGAGAAAAGAAAAGAGTTGAAAATCTACTAAAATGGCAATGCTTAAATTTGTTTTAGAAAATGATGAAAGCAAAGAGACTAAAGTTACTAATGAAATTGATGTGATGACCCGTGAAGAGAAATTAGATGAACTTAATAGGACTTTATAGACTAATGAGGATGAAAAAGTTGTAGACAAACAAGGAGATGAAATTTTGGCTGATGCTAATGAAGTTGGTATGGATAGGAATTAGAATGTGAATTATTTCCTTCGAAATATTTTGGATTCAGGAAATTAGATTAATATCGATATTAAATTACGAGACTTTTTAGTGGAAAAAAGACTTGTAAGAGAAAAAATAATAATGATTATTTCCCCAATGATGTCCATGGTAGAAGTTTTTCACTTGCATATTACACTTGGCGGATGAAAAATGGAGAGAAACAAAATAAAATGTGGCTTGTTTATTCAAAAACTTTCAAGAAGACGTGTGTAGAAAGAGATAGTTTGATGAAATTGATCAAGTAGATGTGATATTATCAACGGATGACTCTTTTAAGATGGACTATTTCTTATATCTAGTAGATCATGCTCAATCATCTCTAGAGTTCAAGTTTGAACAATTTTAAAAGTATGAAAAATCTTTTAGGCTTTTATTTGATTTAAATAAGTTGAAGTCTGCGGATATTGATAGTTTGAAGACTCTCTTGATCAATCTTGAGGTTCTTTAATGAACGAGACTATCTTTGACATTGATGGAAATGACTTGTTTTTAGAATTAAGAATTTTGAGAGAGAGTCTATAGCTAAAGAAGTCAAAAAAACAATTGAAATGTTGAAATATTTGAAGAATATGGATGGTTACCCAAATGCAGTGATTGTTTATCAAATTTTATTAACTATATAAGTCATTATAGCCTTTGCTTCAGTAGTTACTCAAAATTGAAATTGATAAAAATTTACCTTCGATCAACAATATCACATGAAAGGTTGAATGGATTAGTTTTGTTATCTATTGAGAATGAGATGCAAGAAAATCTTAATTTTGAGAACTTGATGAATGATTTTTCAAGTAAACATGCAAGAAAAATAATATTTCAAATTTGAGGTAATTTTTCATAAAATTAAAACATTTATGTTTGTTTAATTTTACAAAAAATAAAATTAATTGTGTTTAGGTGTTAATCATCATTTATTGAGAATTTTGTGTTTAGGCGTTTCATTATTTATTGAAAATAAAATAAAACATTTATGTATTAATTTTATTTTACGTGTTATAAAACTCTCTCCATAATGTTAAGGAAGCAAAAACAAAATCATCATTCATGTAAAAATTGGCCAACAGGTTTGTCATATGTTTGCCTTGGAACTCTTTTACAATATATGAATTTATTGAGAATTAATTTTTATCATTCTTATTATTTTCTCTTTTTATAGTATTTTTTTTATTATATAAAATGTGTTATTACATATGGAAATTGTATAGAGTAAAGATAATATATTAGATAAAATGTTTTTTTTAAAAAAAAGGCAACATAATATATTTTTGCATAGGACCTCCCAATTTTCAGACCGGCCCTGAGTCTATGTATTGTATTATTTACTACCAATTTATTTTTTATTTTGTTCTTTTTATAACTAAAATTGACTACAAAATTTCCTTGGTTGGAGTAGCAAATGCTGCTATGCAACTCAAATGCCAAGAGCACATCGTTGGGGTATCTGAATTATTGCCACGCCAGAGCAACAGCATCTCTGCCATGGAACTGCTGCAAAGTTAATAATGGGTGGGGGTCTATCTAATGTCTTTATCATTCATTTCTTGGCATTTTTAACTCTCTTTTCTAAATAAAAAGAAATGTGATAGTAGTAATTTTTTGTGTATGATTTTGTTTCCTAAATGAATTTTTTCCATTTTTAACCATTCAACATTTTTTTTATATAAACAATATAAATTCACTGTCTCAATTTGTAAAAGAAAAACCCAAGCTAGATTTCTTCTATTTTTTCCTGAATGGATATTGATCAATTTAATCCCAATTCTTTCTTCAATTTTTATGCAAAATTCTCAACTTCCAAATCATCAAAATTCACAAACTAATGCAAATATTGAAAACTATCAATACCTCATGTATCCATTTTATGAGTTTTTTTTTTTATCTGAGCTTTAATTCTCACCTAAAATGGGTTAAGTGAGTTTTAATTCTCAAATTATTTATTTAAATCTATTATATAATTTTATAGATTTTGTGGGCTAATTTGAGTTATTCTTATCGATTTCTTACTTTGCTTTGGATTACAATTCTTATTTAAAATCTTTGTAGGAATTTAATTTAGGGAAGGAGACATTCAACAAGAAAAGGCAGCAAGCAAAATAGAAACATAATAGACGAAGAATCTAATCCTAAATGAACTCTTCTATGACCCTATGAGAAGGGTAGATCACCACAACAACATGGAGAACAAGAACAAGAAGAGAAGAAGGCAGCCAAGAATTGCAGAAAATCAAAGCTTTGGGGAAAAAAAAAGTGTTTTGTAGAAGAGTTAGAGCTTCATTAGGCAATCGGATAAACTTGTTTTCTATTTACCTTTGGTTTTTTTTTTATAATTTTTTTGATGAAATTTGTGACTCCTATGAATGTTATTTTTAATATGTTAGGCTATTATATTTTTAATATGAACATTAGTTAGTATATTAATTATTAAAAAAATTTCTTATTTTTATTTAATCTCTTGTTTCATTAATTCTAATTACTTGATATTAATACTTGTAATAATTGGTCACTCTTATATGATAAATTATTCAATTAAGAGACCAGCATGAGAATAATTGAATAGGGTCATCGGCCATACAAGCATTTTGTAAAATTAACTAAAAATATTTCTTAATGCGGTCTAGGTTAGTTTATTTAATAAAATTTCACATATCTCCATACATATTTGATTAATTAAATATACATAAAAATATAATATATTACTAATTGAAAGTAAAACCTCTACTCACGAGAAATTAAGTTAAGTGAATAAATTATGAACAAAAAGCTAATTGGATCATTAAATTCTTAGTTAGTCTTTCTTGTATTAGTTTCTATTGTTTATTACTTGCTTTTTTAGATTAGTTTATTATCATCTCAATCGATCTAGATTAAGCTTTAGTAATATTTTTTATAATTAATCACTAGTCTCCATCGTTTATTTGTATATATATTTGTGTTTTTCAAAGATTTGAAAGAATTTATTTTAAATGCATTGTTGTATTTATTTGGCGTTTAAAATTGATAATATCGTTTATTGTTGTCAAATATTTTGTTTTTAAGTAAAAAAACACTATCAAATCATTTTAAAAAATTATTTATTCATTTTTTTTATTAGAGTGAAGGTAAGAAAAGTTGAATTTTGTAAAGAAACAAATACTACAAAGGCAATTTAATTCCCATCATGATATGATAGAAGTGAAGCTATCCTTCAATAGAATATAATGTATCAATTAGAGTCAACTTTTGCACAATATCTTCCTAATTTTTAAAAAGTTTATGATTAATCAACTACTTCCAACTAAAAAAAATAGTGATACACTGGTTACCAAATACAAAATCAAACTGAACTTGAAAGTAGTGATATTGAATTAGTTTTGGGAAATTGGTGAATTTAATCTTTTATTTATCAATTTTTTATGACATTGGTCCCTCTTATTTATTTATTTGGTCCCTCTTTTTTTATTTTTTTTTATTTGGTCCCTCATCCACAAGTGGCCCACAACGCAGGAGGCGAAACAGTCGTCCGTATATTTGATTTGGATTTGCAAAAAGTCGCTTCTTCCAACGATGATGGATTGGACTTCCCCTACGAGATTTTATGGAGAAATTGGGGATAATTTGGCCCCCTTTTTATTTTTTTTTATTTTTTTTAAAAAAGGACAAAATAGGTGCATATAACCGAACGAAATTCCACTTCATACGATTATTAAAAATCTTAACTAACGTTGGATTTAGTTGACTAATTAAAAAAACATAGACAAAATAACTTAATAGTTAACTAAAAAATTTATATACTTAATACGGTAAAAAAATAAAAAAGAGACCAACATCATCGATAAATGAAAAATAAGGGATTAAATTTTCCAATTTGCCTAAAGGGAAGAGTGGGTAGAAAAATTAGACACTCTTCAAATGTTGATAATTAGATGGAAAGAATGCTTTGTTTGGATTAGAATTTCTTCAAATTTTATCAATTCTCATAAAAACATATTAATAAATAATTTTTTTCTTTTAATTTCTTAACTTCAAAAAATATTCATTTTCATTCTCTAATTTCAAAAATATTTCTCAGTAAAAAATTATTATTCAAACATAAAAAAATATTATATTAAAAAATAAAACAACAAACCCAATTCAAATACACTCTAAATTTAGCAACTTTAGAATTAACAAGGGACCTAATGGTAAAAATAAAGAAAAGAAATGGACCAATGTCAAAAAAAATTATAAATAAAGGATTAAATTCACCAATTTACCAATAGTTTTTTTAAAAATAATTCTCAAACATAGCTTTAATTGTTATTTATAAAAAATTCAAAAAGAAAAGAAAATGTCAGACAAATCATTTCCCAAGGGAGAAAAAATGAGAATAAAGGCCTCCAAATTCAAATTTTTAAAACCTCTGTATTTATTTCTTATGTTCATGATAGTGATAATGGTTTTTTTTCCCCCTTTTGAGAATATATAGGTGAAAAGGAAAAAAACCTTTTTTTTTTTTCCATTGAAATCTTTGAAAAATAGACCACAATAATAAAATGATATGTATAGCCTATGATATGACTACTACTTCCCTAGCTTCAGTTCCCAGGGTATACCTTCTCCTTCCCCTACTCCTTCCCCTGCATTTAATTTCGTACGGCTACTATTGCCACGCGTCATAGTTGTACTGGTTAAAACTCAAATCTGTTTTGGCACCATCTCCGAGTCGTCACTTCCTCCTCCTCTTTCCCATGTAAGCCTTATAAAGTTTCAAGCCGCTGAGAGAAACTTTCCTTTCCTGTGTGTTTTTCCGGCTTTTCGGCTTAGATTCTCCAAGCTTCAAGAATTCCCAGGTTTGAATCCTTCTTCTGTTTGCTGCATTTCTCATTCTTTTCTAAGAAGCTGCCTACATTTATATATGCCCTTTTATCCGATTATCACCTCCGTGTTGTCTGATTCAGTGTGTGCGTTTCTTTTGGGATGTTCATTTAGTGGTGTTTTGCTCATCCTAGAGCTGTTTCAAGGGAACCCTTTTAGCTCTTTGTCCAAATATTCAAAAGTTTTACAGATATGATCGATCTTAGGTAGGCGTTGCTCATGATCACCATTTTATTATCTTAGTGATTTCCAGAAAAGCCTTATTACATTAACATTTGTATTTCGGTTCCTAAATTTTGTCCCCAAATGAAAGAAAATACTAGCAGACAATACGGGCAATGAGATTTGGATAATGTTTTGGAGATGTAATAATGGAATGAAATGCTTTTAATGCTATGTTACTATTTGAAGAAGAAGGAGAAATAGTAGCAACAAAATACTTCTCGAGATCTGAGCTCTTTCTTGTTCAGTTGCTACTAGTATGTTTTTTCTTGCATCTCTAATGTTAAATCATGAGGCCATTTATTCATGTACGGTCCTTATATCATTTATTGGTTTGCTTGCATTATTATGTGGTCACTTTTTTTTTTTTGTTTTAAACGTTCAAGAGATTTCTTTTCAAAGGCAGTTTACTTTTGTGGGCTCTAATTTGATGTTTTCTCAGGTTGGTGAAAACTTTTTCTGCTGAAATGGAAGCAAAGATCAAGTTGGAGAAATCTGGTGGTTTTATTGGCAGTGAAACTGGTGGTTCTTATGGTGGCACAGCCACACCACCGTCATCTAATCATTCTCGCCGTAGAAGTTTCGGCAGACCCTCTTGGCTTCTGTTCACAATTGCTGGTATGAGGCCTTCTGACCCCAACATCGTTACTCACCCCCTAACCCCTAACATTGTCCTTTCTTCACTAAACTCCCTCCCCCCACCATTGCTAGTACGTATGACTCTTGATTTTTACTCTTTTTTATGTGAGGTTTACTACCATTTCCTTTTTCTTGAATTGTTTGGATGGTTTATACAAAAAAGCAATGTGAAAACCCTTGAATTGATATGGGCTGACCTTTTACTTTTCTCGGTTATGGAGTAGTAGTTTGCATTAAATGTACTGTGCATAATAACACTAAAATATAGTAAAAAGCCCTTTTTTCACAGCGATAGATGTGGGAAACTCTGTATATCATTGCTTGTGTAGGTTGGCTAGAAATCGGTAGGTGATGGGTCCATGGATTGTTGCATGACATAAAATGTTTTGTTCACAAGGTAAAAATCTTACCTTCTTCCAAATTTGTTTGGCTTTTAGCTACAGCACTGGGAAAGTGTCAGAGTGGATAATAAGATGTCATTTTCCAATGCAAACATCACTTACCAAAAGACTGCAAAGATAGCATCAGAAAGCTTTGAAATTTCTATTCATGAATGTCTTTCTCTACTATTCCATTTTCACTTTTTTTTTTTTTTTTTTGGTTTTCAAAATTTGAACCAACATAAAACTCCAAATTCAAATCCCAGTAAAATCTTTTTGTAGATGTCGTGTTGCAAAAGCTGAGAAGCAGATTGATTCTTTTGTGCATGTTTCTTTCTTTTTGGTTTTTTTTTTCCTTTTTTATCTCTATGTATTTCAAGATGAATATGCTTTTATCTAATCTGTCATTCCCAGGGCCATTTTTTTTGTCGTTTAAAATGCTAGTCCCCTGGTGTTATTATCTTTGCATCCTAAGTGATTACAAAACATGAAAAGGAAACTGGGCTTAGTTTCATGTTGTGGGGGCCTAACCAAGAATGCCCTCCATGGGATTTGATTAGAGCAAATTAGGACGAGAAAATTGTACTTTGTATCGGGTCTGAACGGTAGAGTTTATCTCTGATTCAAGCAAAAAGTCTTTGATTTTTGTAGAGTTTATCTTGTAAAAAAATTAAAATAATTACTCTAAAAATAAAATGCGACATGAATTTGAGTGGGTTCTCTTGAGATGTGGACAAATCGTACCAAATTTTAGACTTAGTCAAGTTGAAGTGAGACAGACCAATCTAAGATGGTTAGATTTTTCTATTTATTTATATGAAAATGACTTTTTGCAAATTTAAAATTTCCCAATTATACAAAAATATTAAATTTGAATTTCAAATGACTGAAAAACTGGCCCAACAAGGCCAGTATTTGTTTCTGATTATACCATGTGCAAGTGATTGAGGTTAATGAGGGTCCATTATTGATGAAAATTTGTGGGAATAAAATTCAAAATTTGAAATGTTTCAGAAAGGCCAAAATCAATTTTTAATTCAATTCAAAATACATTTTCTTTTCTTTTTTTTCTTTTCTGGGCAGATTTGGATGAGAGATTGAAGATGATAACAGCAAACATTTCAGAAGCAGACAATGGTGACAGTTTTGCAAATCGAGCTGATGCCTATTATCAGAAACGCCCTCAGCTGCTGGCTTTACTTCAAGACTTGTACAACAGCTATGTCTCCTTAGCTGATCGTTACTGCCAAGCTCTTGCCAAGAGCCACCACCACCGTCGATATTCGTCTCCGATATCCCCCTTCCATTTCAATGAAAATGATCAGTTTGATGAAGAAGATTGTGGAGAAACCGTTGATTCTGATGTTGAGAGTTCGTTATCATACCAGAATCCATTTCCAACTTTCGGGCAATCCAAACTGGATGCTGATATGATTGTGGCTGATCTAGTCATGAAATCTGTCGATTATGATATCATTCTGAATGAGGTGAGCATAGTGGAGAGGAAGTGGGGCGAGTCATCAAGAAAGGCAGAGTTGCAGAAGAGCTTACTGGATGTATTGGAGTCTGAGAGGCTGATACTGCTGAATGAGAATGCAAGCTTAAGTTTCCGAGTGAATGCTTTGCTGGAAGAGAACAAAGGGTTGGCTTCGGAATCATTGTTCATGAAACGGAAGGCTGCTGATCTTGCAAGATGTGTGTTAAAGATGAGAGAAGATCACAGAGTCTGCATTCTGAGTCAAAAAATTGAGGATCTTCAGGGGCAGATATATGGATTGGAGAAGAGGAACAAGGAGTATTATGAGCAACTTGTGAAGCATGAAGAGGAGAAAAAGGGTAGCAATGGCAAGGTGATGAAGAACACCGGAGGGGTGACTCTGGATGATTGCTTTCGTGTTCCTGAAGAAGCTGTTTCTTGTTTCGGTAGCAGTTCTAAGAAGGGTTGTCTGCATCTCAATGGTGAATCCAATGGCAAAGCAGAGAAGAAGGCTCCAAAGTTGTGGGATCGGGTGAAGAAGTTTGACATCTTCATGTGTGTCCCTCATATCAACTCTACTACATATTGCTAAGCAGAAGGCATCTGCAAGCTTCAGATAGATCATAGTAGTAGACTACCTAGCACCAAAAAAAGAAAGAACATCGTAGTACTTTTGAAGCTTTTGAGAGATTAAGGATTGATAGAGATTATCCATGCTCACTCCATCTTGTTAGTGTATTATATACAAATATTGAGGAGGAAATCTTCATTCGATAACTTGGAACTGACCAGGGGAAAAGTGCCTGTGAACGAAACTAAGATGGCGAATGTACCATATCTGCAGACGATTAAAGATCTGGGAGCTGAAGGCTAAGAATTATGAATATTCTTATTATATATTTAGTTATGCGCATTCACTTTATCTTGGTAGAGTAGGTTCAAATTGCAGTCTAACTAATCTAGAATAAGGTGAAAGATGTTTAAGATACCAAAAAACTACCAAAAAAAACATATACATTTGAGTATTACATACCACATTGTTCAGTTTGCTAAAAATAGCTGAAGATGTTTAAGATAGCCTCCACAGATCCTTGCTTCTATAGTATGTTGACTCACTCGAACCAGAATCACAATGAATTACTGGAGCCATAGAAGCCATTCAGAGTTAAGGCCGGAGATGAAGCATTCTGAACACCAACTAAATTAAGAAAGTACAAAAAGGAAAAGATTTATCTCGTGTAGAAATTGCGTAAGTTGATAGAAGGTAAAAAAGGGCCTGGTTTACATTTTACAGCTAAGAAAAGCCATATAATGTCTTGCACCCATATCTCTTAAAGTTCAACAAACAAATTCCATGTGAAAATTCCATGAAATTCAGAAAATTCTCTCTAATTAAGTGAAAACATTCTTATATATATACAGTGTAGGGTTTGTATATAACATATTCGAGTAGATTTTGAAACTATCCTAACCTATATGGAAATTCTAACTATGAATGCTCACTTAAAGGCACGCATGCTATACAGAAAGATGTGAACACATTGTAGACAAGAATTTTGGATACACGAATGTCTAATTGATATAGCATTTCTGTATAGACATACAGATACACAGATAGATGCATATGTATGCTTTCATTTTATATCAGCAGAAAGTTCCCTAGGCAGGGCACATGGAACTGTTTTACATGCCTGAAATAGACAGATTAGCCTCATAGAATCTGTCTGAACTTTCCCAGAAAGAGAGAATGCCATTCTCTCTCTTTTCAACAGAAAATCCATTGAAATGCATAAATAAATCTTTAGACCACCAGTTTTGTGTTCTAGCAATAAATTTCTTTTTGAGCATGCATTATTCATCAGGAAAATGTACAGAATAAATCTTCCAGTTGCATCTGAAAATTACAATAATGAGAGATTCAGTCAAATATTTTGGGAGCAACCAGTAATAGACTATGCTACCAGTAAACTGTAACCTGGAAATAGATATGTAGCAAACAATACATGAGCAATTACAATTTGCTTCATACAAGTATTGCTAACATCTGACCTATAACTTCAGCTACCTGAAGAAAGCAGTCTCTGGGTTTCCAGTCTTAACTACCGAAAATGGTGAAATCTACATTCCGAGATCAACTTTCTGCCTTATATACCTGCACAAATTTTCAAGAGATTATCTCTTGCTCTCTGTTTATTTCTACCAAAGTCAAATACAGGGGCTTCTTCTCCACATTTATATACTTACTAACATAGAGAACTGATTCGTAAATCAATACATGTTTTTGGGAGTGTGCGTGTGTGGTTTCATTAAAATGGTATAGGCAACATTTATTACATGACAATAGCTTTCAGGAAGAGACTATGGTCATTGCAGCAAAAATAAAAACAATACTGAAAATCAAAAAATATTAAAATTAAAGTACAGAAAAAAAAACATGTGTCCTCTTTTTATCATAGGAGTGGTACAGTAGAAATAAGAAATAGTAAAGAACGTTGCATGTCTAAAGCATTAAACACTTGACATGTTTACTGCTCCCTCATTTATTTTATTTTTTTATAACTTGCAGCAAAATGGAGTTCTAGATCCCTTAAGAAAATCTTAAAATATATTTAATTTTTAAAGAAAAAGACTAAAATATCCTTCCCTAAATTTTCTCAATACTATTAATTTTATATTTCTCTCCTAAAATGTCAAAACTAGAAGTTGGAAAGTTTAATTAAGACTCTTCGATAATACTCCCTCCGTTCCATTTCAATTATCCACTTTGATTTTTCATAAGAATTAAGATACGTATCAGAAATAATAAATATGCAACTAAATTTTCTAAATTCCCCTCAGTTAATAGTGTGTAAGTGTAATGATTCCAATGTTTGATTTGAAATAATGAACATTAAACGATTTTCAAGACATGCGTTCAAAGTTTAAGGTGAAAAAAACTGCTTTGCTAAACTTGAAAGTTTTTTCTAATATTCTCATTCAAAGATATCAATAAATGTTTAGCATGTTTCTAAGATAAATTAATTAAAAACAAGAAATCATATTTTATATTTTTAATATTACATAAGGGTATAATAGTTAAAGTGTGTAATAAAATTAGAAACAGGACTACTCAAATGAGACAACCCATAGAGGAATGATGAACAATTAAAATGAGACGGAGGGAGTAGTATTTTTGTATTGGAAATGATAAATAGAATACTTTAATAATTAGATAAAAGGGGTACAATAGGAAAAAATTAATCAACAAGTTCACAAGGCAGTTGGGGGGAGGGGGTAATTTCATTATAGGGAAAAAGTGTAATATTTACATGTTTATTAATTTCATTTCAGACAAAAAAATAGCGTAATAGCGTAAGAGCATATGTAGTTTAGGAGGAGGCAAGACAAACAATGTTCACATTATAAATGCTGAAATTATATGCAACGGCTAAAAGTTCACATTGGAGATTTACACGAATTCTTTTTCATTTTGGCTGCTACAGTAATCTAGGGCTACCTTATTTTTACCTCCATTGTCATCATTTGAAGTGTGTACTTCTCAAACAAAAGGAAGAAATCAAGATGAATTTGCAGGAGCAAGTTTATCATGAAGCTTTGCAATTTGAGCCTGAACAAGAATTACACAACATGAAGAAACCAGAATGAGATGCTCAATATTCTGGTAATAAATATATGCAAAAGCATTTGCATTACTATAAATTAATAAATAAAAGTCTTTGTTAAACAAGTTATCCACATTAGGATGCTCAATTGCATTAGGATTTTAACATGCCGTATTTGACTGCATTCTAATTAACTAACAAATCTATCATTAATCAGTGAAGATGCATGAGATATTTCCTCTTAGCCCCTTGTAAATACCTGACCTGTTTGAGATGTGTCAGTATTTACTAGCCTTTGGGATTGTTAGGGGCTCCCGCTTGTGAGCCAAGTTTGAGTTATTTTCCGATACGTATACTTTTAGGGACTCAATTACAATGTTTACTTAGAGAATAGGAGTTCTCATGCAATATTCTAATCATTTGTATTGTTAAACTTCAAAGACAATGATGGGAGAAGGAGATGCCAAAGGCAATTGAGAAACCAAGGAATCACTTTAGAGACTTGGATTTATGGTAAGGTTATCACCTTATGTTCATTCGTCCTCTTATTAGTTTGAATTGGGGATGTTGTCCTATGAACTAGGGTTTGATTTGGAACTTTGGCTAAGGTCATATATAGGTGAATCTATTGAATTCTTTACTTGGTAGGAAGTAGGGTTGTCACACAAATATAAAATAGGTCTCACTTGATATAAAATTTGTAATCCCAAAAAAAAGGATATATTTTATAAGTTATATGGGTCCAACAAAAATTACATTTGAGTAAATCTTTTTGAGGTCAGAAAAAGTTTTTTGAAGCCAAATCAAGTTGAGAAAAAAATTTTAACTTGAGCGGGTCGGTTATTAAATATAGACTTAGATTCAATTATTCAAAAGAACCCTAACAAATTTTCATCTTTTATAAATTAACTTGCACATTAATTTTTCCATTATTAAAACTAAATACTTAAAAAAAAATCCACTAAAATTTGTTCAATCGTAAAGTGGGGCCATCTCTAAGGAAAATGTTCAAGTTTATCTGCTGGCCAAAATGAAGAATTCAGATGACTCTTAATGCCCTTTAGATGCTTCAGTCTTGAGATCACCAACCACTAGTGAACCCAGAATCAGTCACTCAATAGCTCTCAATTTGTAAAGTAGACATGTTAGACCAGAAAATTCCAGACTCATCATTTAGATAAGTACCATGGAGGTTCTCAATATCACAAAAGAGCCAAATGATCTGCAAAAGTGCATCCGCAATTAATAGAAAATGCTAAGGTGGCATCCTTCTTTTGTGTCTTATATTTTGCAACAAATGATACTCAGTTGAATCATATGCACAAACTTAATCACTTACAATCATTTTCTCCCTAAGTTTGGGCAGAAAGACATTAGAAATAAAGTTATTTGATCAAATGAAGATCAACCGTAAGTCATACCTTAAAAGTTTTGGAACGACGAAGAGAAGGATCTAAGTCCAAAGCAGTTAAGTAGGAACTTTCTGCAGCATCAAGTTGGTTCATCGCCATTAAAGCATCACCTTGGCAGATATATGCCTGCTTATTCAACATGATTGAAATATCCAACTAAGGTTTAAAAACTGAAAAAGCAGCAATTTTGTAATAAAATTAAACAGCCTAATAAGCTGAAACCTCATGTTCTCAAGTTTTTCTCTTCTGCTGAATGCAACTTGTATTATCAAAGGCAGTAACAGTTTGGAGCTTTAAAAGTATTAGTTTCATTGAATATCAGCGCAAAAGAAAAATGATTGAAATATGTAAAAAAGGAGTTATTAAAGAATGCCTTGAATTTCAAGGTAAGAGGAGGATATAGGCACTGTTAAAGGTTACAAAAATAAATTATAATTAGAATTTATTAAACAGTAATTATAATTTATTCTTAATGTAGTGGAAATAAAGGTTTCATTGACACATGTTGCCCATGGTAAAAATAAGATCAAAGCCTTAAAAGCAGCTTAACTTAGTACATTAAGGTCCTAAATAGAAAAGTTGTGATAAATATAGCAAAAGGAAAAAGAAAAAAAAATTATCCACTAGGCTGGGCAGCTTCAACAAAAACTTCTTTCAAGCAAAAGATATAGGAATCCAGCTAACCTGAGGATACTTTGGTGCAATTGCCAAAGCCTCTTGAGCATCTTCAAGGGCTTCATTAAGGTTTCCCATTGCCAAACTTGCAGCAGACCTAAATGACAATAACACTTATAAATACCCTTTTCTTTTCCCTCCCAAAGGAGCCCCTTTCTATATTACAAATTGAATTCTGAAATAAGATCACTATACACTATAGTGCTCCTTCAACAGCAAGATCATCTTATATTCAATTGTTAAACAAACAACAGGATATCCCATAGGATGTGAAGCATGATCTTGGAAAAATCTAAAAACTATGATTCCACAACAAATGAAAAGTAATTGCAACCAAAAAGAAGTTACAAGAAAAACACAGCAAGTAATGTCAATTCCCCTGCCATAGCTATAGGATTTATCTCAGTTTCAACAGCCAAAGTTTCTCACACAATTAATTGCACAAAACTATTCAAATTTTTAACCTCCTATGAGGAAAATGTAAGGGAACAGTTTACCTATTTTTGTACAATATATGAACACCTCCAAATGGCTTAAGTTCAATAGCCTGCAGCAAGAAAACAAGAGAATGGTCAAAGTTTTTTATGCCTTACCAAAAACTAAAATTCAGCATTAAATAACAAAGAATAATCTTACCCAAGTCCTCAAAAGCGAATTTTCATAGATTAAAAGCACTGCAATGGAAAATTAAATTGAAAAAGATATGCTTGATCAAGGAGAGAAAAATTCTTTCTGGTACAATTTACGAGGGGAAAATAGAAAACAGTTACACAATTCTTGATCTATGATTCTTAATTTCTTATGACGTAGTACATTTTTTTTTTCTTTTTTGGCCCAATTATTCCACATCATGCCATACACACAAATTCTTCACCTTTCAGCTAAGAAAGCTTAACAGAAGTACAAGAAATCCAACCCAAAATTGTTTCCCACTTTATTTTAGAGATTCATAGACTACCTGTGAAAGCAATACTTGGGCTTCATCAAAATCACCATTAGCCATCTTATCCTCGGCTCTCTTCCTCAAAGCCAGTGCCTCCAACACATCTTAATCTTCCCGTCATCATTACCGTCAAAACCCCCAACAAATGAATCATCAAATGGGCTGCTTTAGAAGGTGTACCACAGTGGCCCACAAAGACTCCAGCAGGTAAAACGACTACATTTGGACCGGCACCGCACGCGCGGCGAGGCAGCCACAGGAGTTAACAGCAACATTAGGCGGGGCAATCCCAGAAAGAACATGAAGTGTCTCAAATGATCCTTGTCTCCTGCATGGCCTGTTTGTGCAAACTCGTACTTCTCTGCTGCTGTTCCTGGATTTCTTGATGAAGCTCTGATTTCAGGAGAAGAAGTAGAAATTGAAGGGAAGAATTTAGGTGGGCAAATAATTGATTGAGGAATAACGGAGTGAATTGAGAAATGGATTGAGACTCATGAGTTGAACTTTGAATTCTCCACCTTCTCTGTCTCTCTTCCGCAGGAACGGTTTAGTTAAGTTCCATATCTGTTCGATCCGTTAAACTTTAACCAGATTTGATTTGAACTTAGGAGCATCTCAAACAATCCAGTCCCAACATTTCCATTGTCTCATATTTCTTGGTCATTATTTCATCTTTTACAAATCTTTATTTCAATCGTACAAATCTACATAAC
>SRSM01000816.1:0-73338 GCA_019593545.1 Apocynum venetum | reverse complement strand
ATTTAAGTCCTTATATTGACCTCGCTCATAAAAACAGAGTCGTTATATTTATAAAGTTTCAATTGAGTTTTGGAATTTTTTTTTTGTGAAATGAGAATGGTTTTTTTGTATTTAAATAAGAATTTTTTTTATTGAGAATGAAAGTTTTGATATGATTTTTTTGTCCCACATGATTGATAATAATATAAAAATATAAAAAAATATATTAATAAATTGTTTGAAATTGTGATTTTAATTAAAAATAATGAAAAAGTACTCCTTCCGTCTATAAATATAAGTGGTTGGATATTTTTTTTGTCCTAAATATAAGTCATTTTACGAAATTTTATGAATATTTCATCATTGACTTCCAATATTATCTTTATTTATTTTCATCTCTCATCTCACCGCTAACTATTTCAAAGCTAGATTTGGTATTAGTAATGGGTTATTATGATATTCCACAACAAATTTTGAAGAATAATTAGTACATATTTTAATGTACGGTGAATTTAGCTCAGAATAGTACATTTAGTAAATTTCTAGTTAAGGAAGTATATTTTTGTTAATTTTATAGTTGTAAAATCTAAGTTTATTGTGAATTGACATTTTCTTTTTATAAGTAATTAATTATGCATTAACTTGAACAAAAGTAGGAGCGCCCTGAGGGTGTGCCGAGTCTTCCGGTCTGTATAGGGCACAAAAAACATTTTATATAGGTATATACGTATTTAAAGGTTTTACGAATAAAAATATTATTATATAGGGCACCATATTCATGAAGAGATTAAGAAATGCTATTTTTTATTACTAGTACTACTGAAAAAAACACATATTTAAAACATTGATTTTAAATTCCAAATAAAAATGTTATTTATTATTGGCCAAAAACACTATTCATTAATAAAAATGTCAATTTTTAAGGGCTCAAAAACACAAGTCATTAATTAGTAGACTTTACACTTATTGTTTTTCTAGATTAGTTGTATTGCATGTTCTTTATTTTATCTGCGATTCTTGCGGCTTACCTAAGGGACTATTAGACCATTTGGTGTTTGGTAAAGAGTTTTTTGTTATAGTCTTTTAGAACAAATTCTTTCAAATTCTCAATTCATCTAGGATTTCTATATTTTAGACTTTATTTGTATTAAAAATATTCCACTCCAATATTGATGTGATTGAAGACAACAATCTTTAGTTCTACAATTACAATTATACATTGTAATTGTGTTACGTTATTGTGTTCCATAACCCCGACTGCTACAGGAATGCCATTTAGTTGGCTATTCCTGTTTGAACAGCCTCGATTAATCTCGTCTTCTTGATAAGAATCAATAAGATAATTATAAGGTTCATCCTTTGAATGAAATTCAATGGGATCTAGAGAAACATGTCTTCATCTTTAGGATGTCAAGCACTTGGATCGACCAAAGTTCTATTCTATCTTAAGTACTCATTTTCAAAAAATATCCACATTGTTCACAAATATTATTTTTTATGTCAAAAATTTCTTATAATTTAATCATAACAATTTTTTCAATGAACCTACAAATGCCTATATTTTTAGTTACATCTATATCATTAGAATTTTCTCTTAGAGTTAAATCACTACCTTGCACGTGGGTTCATGTCCGAACGCTCCCTTTCACCATTATCTTGACCTTCACCACAAATTGACCTATAAATGTAACTATCACTATAATTCGCAGTATTGATACAAATTTGAGACTTAAGTTAATTATCAATGCAACTATTACTATTGTTATTCCACTATATTAAGTATCGTACATGTAACGATTATAGTGGGTATCTTCGCTCATAGATCCTTTCGTAGATAACTAGAATCTGATAACTATAAAGCGAATTTTCTTGTTCACTTAGAAATGAATGATTGTTGTCAATCTAAAAAATTGATTTTCAATATCAAAATATATGCAATAATTGTCTCTATTACTATCCTTAACCCAAAAAGTTTCATCGAGGATGAAATTTCGAATGTCTGTGATCCTTTATTCGATGTCAAAAACATTCAAATGTCATCCCCGATTATTCCCCCTGCCCCTACCGTACTGTGACTCTACCAACATTCTTACACATTTTACACTAAATGCAAATTGTAATGTTAGAAAGTATAGGGAAAATAAGGTAAAAACAACTTTATACTACATTGGCTTATCATCAACATGTAGGAAAAATTTATATTTTTCTTCTATTTCAGAACAAAATAAAGATTTCAATCCCTTTTGGAAAATAGAAAGCATAGCATATGCACGTAGCACATATAAATCGTCATTAATCCAAAATGATTCAAGTCGATACAAGAGATTGTTCACTGTGAATTCCAACTCTCTCTCGTCCTCTCCATAGAGATGATGTTAAGAAGTTTCAAATCTACCATCTCTTCATTGATCTATAACATAAAAATATGGATTTGACAATTTGACTAACGAAAAATAGAATTTGACGAAAATATGTATAACAAATGCATGTAGTACAAAAATCATCTTTAATCTCATGATAGGGCAATGCTTTGACTCTACCTTTTATTAAAATATAATTTGAAATATTTTGGTTCAAAGTAGATTGATCTATATACTTTGAATCTCTGTATGAGAAAATCAAATGAGAAAACATAAATATTAAAATATAATTAATTTATCTTAAATGCTAATGCAATTTTGATAGGAAAAAATGCATTTGGGGCATGAAGCCATCCAATTTTTAAGCAAAGAACAGGAGAGATAGTTGTTGGGTGGGAGGAGAGCAGAGTTGATTTTTGGTTTTGGAAATCCTATATATATACCATTATTAAATAAAGAGAAAGAGAAGAGAAGCAACGTACTGAAGGATTTGGCTGATGTTCCTTTATAAATATAAGAAGTTTTTTCCTATAAGAAAAAATAAAAAAGAAATCGTTTGTACTCGATATTTCCAAAATAAAGATCTTTTGAGACTTATGTTCTTTAATGGTAAACTTCTTTTTTCTCATTGAGATCAATGGAAGAATTAGATAATTCCAGGACTAACTTTATCCTTTTTCCTTTTAGTTTTCAAGAATCAAGAAAGAACAATGTTTTATTCATCTAGATATGCTAAAGCATCTGAAGATAAGGAATTAAGGATAATTATCGAGCCATAAGGGAAGGTCACCAACTCTAAAGTGTATTCCTGCAACAACTAACAATCATTCAAGAAGTCTGAGGAGAAGATAGGAAACTGGAAAATGACAATTTATACTTCTTTAATTTCTTTTATACTACAAAGAAAGATACAATTATTCCCTAAAAATATATATTGAAGAAAAGAAAGAAATATACTGTTATCTGCTGAATTGGTCCTTACTGTAGAAAAATAAGATGGTCTGTAAATGGAATGGATTCAGATTTCAAGTTTGTATTATCAATTGGATTTGTAGACCCCATAACAGTGACACTCTCCTAATGGTTTTAGGATCAATGACCATTGCTACATTAATCATCTAATTGGTTCGTATTCATTCCCCATATTCATCCCCTAGATTGAAAATACTAATAATTTCAATACGTGGTGCAACCTTCTGTAAAGTTTGGCCATGTCAAAGCTAGATTTGGGATTAGTATATATGATATTCAACCACAATTTCTTTAAGTTTGCACTAGTAAATATGAATAATTAGATCATATTTACTTGAATAAATAGATCATATCTCATTTTGAAGAACCATGATCTCGTGGTTCTAAGCTTAAAAAAAATTAAAATATAATTTTATTTGGTACATTAATTTTGTCACCATGTCATGATTTTTATTTGGAGTATAGTTGTATCTATCATATACAAATTTAAATTGATGAGTCATCTTATAATGTTACTTATAAACAAAAAAATTATGATTAATGATAATATATTTGAAACTAAGAAAAATTCCTACTAACATTGAGACCGGAAGGATGTATTATCGATTGCGCTAAGAAAGCATTTATAGGTAAGAACATAAGAGAGTAATAGAGCTTTGATACATCAATACTTTCAAATTAGCACATTTTAATAACAAACTCCCTTAGGTTCCAGCCGCATCAAATTCTGTTGATTCACAGAAACTTCAAGTTGAAAAGTCGTCATATTTCAAATTCAAAGAAACTAAAAGAAGCGATAGATTGATGAGCGATTGAAAGAAAGTCATTTGACTCATAAGATTTTATATAGGGAGGGGAAACTGTGTAAATTCTGATGAAGACATTAATAGATGTAGGAGATAGCAATGTATCATACTAAAAGCAGAGAAAACGGTGAGCAGAAAAAATCAGAAGATGAAATCAGAGAAAGAGAGGAAAGTTTGGGATCAAACTGAGTGAGGAGAAAAATTGAAACCATATGCTACTGGATTCAGAAGGAGAATTCAGAGAAACAGGAACAAAAGAGGAAAGTATAGAATCAAACCACTGACGTAAAAAGATTGGAATCATGTCTGAATCAGAGAAGCAATAAAAGAGGAAAGTATGGAAACAAAGAATTGAAATCATGTGACTTCGATTAAAGGAAATCAGAGAAGAAGGGAACAAAAGAGGAAAGCATGGAAACAGATGGAAGCAGAGATATTGAGAGCAGAGAGAAAGGAGAAAAAATTGAATCTTGCAAGGAAATGGAGAAAGAGAGAAACAATTGATTTCAACGCAGCAGCTGGTCCTGCGATACAGTGCCCGAAAGAGGGAGAGGGGGACCTTGGCTGTCTGATACTCTGATGCTTGCCGATTGGACAAAAATCATCTACACCGTTTGATTAAGAAAGTCACGAAACGGTGCTAGTAGTGTCTTTAATCATACCAATAAAATAAATTAAATAATAAATACTGAGAATTCAATAGCCAAGAATATATCCTTCAAAGTTTTAGATTCCTATTAGGAAAAGGACTTTTCTTACCTAAGAAACAAATAAATTAAATAATAGAAATAAAGTGTAAAAAGATATATCCTTTAAAGTTTTGATTCCTATTGAAAAAATGACTCCTCTTAAATAAAAAACAAACACTTTTATATATATATATATGAACAAAACCTTCATTGGAGATCTGAGTCTTCTACGTACACAAAATCTTCGTACTCTTGACTTCTGGGAAAAGCCGCAGAATCTCTGCAGCACACTGGTAGAAAGGTACTTCTTTTCTTTTCTGAGAAGTTTCTTTGTGATTTCCATATATTTGAACTGCATATATGGCAAAGAATGCTTACGGTAAATCTTCAAAGCATAGATGGATTCTAATGTTTTATTGGAAACCAATAGCTTTCTTATTAATCAAAGCAAATAACCAATGTTATTGAATCTCATCTCAGAATATTATTGACTATAATTTGATCATCCGTTTGTTATAAATTTCTAGAGAATTGAGATAATTTTGAGGTTTAGATAAGAAAATTTTTTCTTTCCTTTCGGAGGTATGCAAACTTCAATTCCTTTCGGAGGTAAAATTTAAACTACAAGAACCACCAATAATTCGTACATCCACACCCTTTCCTTTTATTGGTGTGGGTAATATAACCCTTGTCATTTTTACCTTTTCAATTCCATTTTATTCAAAAAAAATAAAAATTGCTTCTTTATTGGGTAGATGTAGTTCAATAAATTGTGTCTTTAGTGAAGTTATTTCAAAACAAAACTGTGATTCTATGTTTGCAATAATATATAAAGTATAATTTCTACATAATACATGCAGATTAACTTTGGGCAGAATATACAAAATCAGGAAATCATGGAAACTGCAGACCGAATTTCACAATTGCCAGAAACATTAGTACATCATATTTTGTCCTTTCTTCAATTTAAAGATGCTGTAAATGCATCTGCGGTATCAAAGAGCTTCCACAGTGCTTGGACAACACTTCCATACTTGAATTTTGGTGAAGATTGTTTTCCAACATTAACAACTTACGGTGACACCATTGACAGAATACAAAAGATACGACAGTTTTTGGACCTCGTAGATCTCATGATCACAATGCGGTTGAAACAAAAATTAAGCATACACAAGTTCATGATTCAACTGCCAGGGTACTTAATTGATTTAAGTCCTCATATTGACAAAGTCATGGATTCAGTCACCGAGGCAAAAGTCCAAGAATTAGAATTTGAAATTAGAAATAAACTTGATAAGAGGTACACACTCCCAGAAGCTGTCTATGCTGCCAATGGACTGGTTAAGCTTAGGTTGGAAGGATTCAAGCTGGATTCACCTCGTGGATGTGTGAAACTTTTGTCCCTACGAGAATTGTATTTGTCCAGAACCGGTATGGACAACCATTTAATCCAACTTCTTGTTTCGAGTTCTCCAAGTTTGGAGATTTTGGAATTGAGGGCATGTCATGGTTTCGACAGCTTTCGAATTTTTGAAGCACCTAAATTGAAAAGGATTTTCTTGGATAACATTGATACCTTTCATGATTTCAAGATCAATATTCAAGCACCAAATCTTGAAGACCTCTCCTACAATGGGGGTGGCAAATTGATTGAACTTAACATAAGTGCCTGCACATCATTGAAGTATTTATGTTTAAATAAACTCATTGTCCCAGCCAACTGGGTAACTAACCTGTTATCCACTCTCTTACTCTTGGAATGCTTCACTTTAATAAATTGTGAAGGATTAGAGTATTTTCATGCTACAAGCAATTGCCTCAAACATGTATTTCTAATGAATTGTGTTAACCTTGTTAGTCTTCATCTTGATACGCCTAATCTATCTTCATTCAACTATACTGGAGATGTTTCAATAAATCTCTCATTGAAAGCTTCGGCAATCAAGAACCTTAGTGTTGGTCCACCCGACACAAATCCTTGGTGTCGGAATAAGCTGATTGAGTTTCTTGGCAATTTTAATCATTTCAAAGCTCTGACTTTAAGATTCTGGGAAAACAAGGTATGCCATATTGGATCTTAAATTAATACGAGTATCTTATAGCATTGGTAATCTATTATTTAATTTCAATCTCTCACAGATACTTGCCTTTTTGTTTTGTTTTATAAATAGGCTATAATTGTTGCAAATGACACCCGTAGAAGCTTCAGCTCTCCGCTCTATAGTGTTAAATTGTTGACTATAAACCCTTATTGGGTGGATAAATCAGCATTTTTGGACTTGTTGGATTCTATTCTATGGATTGCTCCTTGCTTGGACAGTTTAACCTTCGAAACTAATCTTACAAAGAGAAGCATGCAGGTATGATCATGAATATGTACAGTACTTAAATTCCTATTAAGTTTCTATTCTCTTTTTTTTTTTCAATTGCACAAGTTTGGAGGCTTTCTTGCACACAAAAATGTGCACTACATTTTTATTACAATTTTGTTTTCTTGTTTCAGTTTATTCATGATAAGAGTCAGAATGATGAAGTAGAAGACTGCAGTTGTTGCTCATCCATTCCAATTAATTGTTGGCGCCATAGTCTCAGGAAAGTCAAATGTGAGAACATGGAAGAGATTACAGATGAAGAGTTGTTGAAAAATTATTTTTTCGAGAATGCAAAAATGTTCGAGAGTGTTGATTTTGCCTAAGAACGTCTTCTTCGAGTACTCCTAATAATTTGTTTTATGTAATTCTCAGATGATTCTGATTTATTTATTTTTTTAATAAATAGTTCATTATTTGTGTTAGATAATATTTATGGAATAACTATGCAAGCAATTGTGAATTAGCCATTATGCAAGTCAATTGAGCTGTTGCTAAATCATTATCTGATGTTGTTTTGATTACTTAAGCATATAGTGAAAATTTTAATTATAGACAAAACTTGGGTCCGAAAAATAAGTGTTGCACAATAATTAAATTTTATGTTTTACCTATAATACAAGAATTTATGTCATAAATCACAATAGAACGCGAATTTGTATAGAATGATAAGTTTGTTCAAGGATTTGTAAGATGTGGTTTTCTCTATATGCATGTACATATATAAATGTGTGCCTATAAATGCACTGCTTAAAAAGGACACCTCTTTAAAATAGGACTTCTCCTAAATAGGAAAGAAAGTGCCTGTATATTAACAGGACGGTCATTAAATATATGAATCTCTTTGCATCAGTAGCAGAATCTCTGCAGAAGCACCACTGGCTTTTCACAGTTTCTTCTATGATTAATTTTTGGGAGAATCTTTCTAACTTAATTTCTTTGTTTGCATCACAATTATCTCCATGATTTTCTTTATCGTTTCCTTAGAGTTAGATTAGAAGTACATATACGGTATAGAATGCATCCATCTACCTTAAATAAATTTCATGAGAATTAAGATAATTTTGAGTTTTAAATATTAAGAAACTTTTCCCTCTAGAAGTGGTAAAAATTATGAGCATAGAGGAACAATAAAACTCTTTTATGTTCTATCTGTGTGGCTCCATCTTCCATATAACCCATTGGCCTTTTTACCTTTTCTATTCCATTTTTAAAATTTAAAAATAAAAAGAAAATTTAATGCTGTGGATAGATGTAGTTCCATAAAAGTGTTTCTTAACTATTAAGTGAAGTTATTTTTCAACTGTTGGTGAAGATTGTTTCCCAAGATTAACAACTTACAGTGATATCATTGACCGAATAAAATACATACAAGAGATTTTCGATATGGCAGATCTCACTATTACAATGCGGTTTAAACATAATTAAATTAAGCAAGTTCATGATTCAACTGCCACGATATTTAAATTGATTTAAGTCCTTATATTGACAAAGTTTGAATTGAGTTTTGGAATTTCTTTTTTGTTTTTGAAATGAGAATAAGTTTTTGGATTTAAATAAAATCTTTTTTATTGAGAATTGAAAGTTTGATTATGATTTCTTTTTGTCCCACGCGATTGATAATAATATAAAATATATAAAATATAATTAATAAATTGTTTGAAATTGTGTTTTTAATTAAAAAGTAATGAAAAAGTACTCCTTCAATCTCTAAATATAAGTGGTTGGATAACTTTTTTCTGATCATAAAATATATGTCGTTTTATGATATTTTATGAATATTTCGTTATTGATTTCTAATATTATTCTTATTTATTTTCATCTCTCATCTCACCTTTAACTTATTTCCAAGACAAAGTCTTTATATTTTCTTCTTCTCAAAACAAATTTTATTTTCTATTTTTTATTTCCAAGACATAATAATTAATGGTATTTTAGGAACAAATGTTTTCTAATAGTTAAATCATAAAAAAAACTATTTCCAATTCATCTTTGAAAAAATGAAAAAGTGTTTACTAAGTCTTACAGCATATGATAGTTGCATAACTATGAGGAGCTAATAAGATAGGTAAGTAAATTAGAAAATGACAGTTTTCTTTAATATCTCTTACCATCTTCATTTATAGTTGTCATATTTAGTTTCTCTAAAACAAGACTTTAAATTGACTAAAAGGTCTTTCTTAAATATTTGCTGACTTATTGCCACTCCTAATGATCATAGGATCATTGATTATTGCTACATTGACCATATTGGTTCTCATTCTTTCCCCATATTCATCCCATAGATTGGAAATGCTAATAAATTTAGTATGTGGTGCAATCTTCTGTTATGTTTGGCCATGTCAAAGCTAGATTTGGTATTAGTAATAGGTTATATATGATATTTAATTACAATTTTTGAAGTTTGTACTTGTACATATGAAGAATAATTAGTACATATTTTAATGTACGCGTATATGATATTTAATTACAATTTTAGTACATTTAGTAAATTTTTAGTTAAAGAAGTATATTTTTGTTAATTTTATAGTTATAAAATCTAAGTTTATATGTGAATTGACATTTTCTTTTTATAAGTAATTAATTATGCATTAACTTGAACAAAAGAGCAGGAGCACCCTGAGGATGTGTCGAGTTGTGCGGTCTCTATAGAGCACATAAAACATTTTTATATAGGCATATACATATTTAAAGGTTTTATGATTAAAAATATTATTTTATAGGGCTCCATATTCATGAAGAGACTAAGAAATGCTATTTTTATATTACTAGTACTATTGAAAAGCACATATTTAAAACATTGATTTTAAATTCCAAATAAAAATTTTAATTATTATGGGCCCAAAAATATAAGGATTAATCATAATCCAAAAACACTCTTCATTAATAAAAATGTAAAGTGTATTCCTGCAACAACTAAAAATCATTCAAGAAGTGTGAGGAGCTTTTAAGATAGGAAACTGGAAAATGACAATTTATACCTCTTTAATTTCTTTTATACTACAAAGAAAGATACAATTATTCCCTTAAAAAAATATATATTGAAGAAAAGAAAGAAATATACTGTTATCTGCTGAATTGGTCCTTACTGTATAGAAAATATAAGATGGTCTGTAAATGGAATGGATTCAGATTTCAAAGTTTGTATTATCAATTGGATTTGTAGACCCCATAAACAATTAAATAATAAATTAGAAAATAACTTTACTTAAATAATAAACAAATAAATTCTAAGAAATCACGTGGTCAAAAATATATCCTTCAAAGTCCTAAATTTCTTTTAGAAAAATGACTTATGTTAAATAATAAACAAATAAATTAATTAATAAATACTGACAAATTACGTGCACTAGCATATATATACTTCAAAGTCTTCGATTCCTCTTGGTAAAAGAACTTCTCTTAAATAAGAAACAAATAAATTAAATAATAAATACTAAGAAATTACGTGGCCAAAGATATATCCTACAAAGTATTGATTCGTCTACGTAAAAGAACTACTCTTAAATAAGAAACAAATAAATTAAATAATAAATACGGAGAAATCAAGTTGTCAAGAATATATTCTTCAAAGTCTTGAAATTCCTTTTGAGAAATTGACTTATCTTAAATAACAAATAAATAAATAAAATAATAAATACTGAGAATTCATGTTGTCAAAAATATATGCTTCAAAGTCTTGAATTCCTCTAGGTAAAAGGACTTCATTTAAATAAGAAACAAATAAATTAAATAATAAATATGGAGAAATCATGTTGTCAAGAATATATCTTTCAAAGTCTTGAATTCCTTTTAGAAAAGTACTTAACTTAAATAAGAAATAAATAAATTAAATAATAAATAATAAGAAATCACGTGGTCAAAAATATATCTTTCAAAGTCTTGAATTTCTTGTAGGAAAATGACTTATTTTAAATAATAAACAAATAAATTAATTAAAAAATTCTGAGAAATTAGGTGTACTAGCATGTTGTCAAAAATATATCCTTCAAAGTCTTGAATTCCTTTTAAGAAAATGATTTATATTAAATAATAAACAACTAAATTAAATAATAAATACAGAGAAATCACATGGTCAAAAATATATCTTTCAAAGTCTTGAATTTCTTTTAGGAAAATGACTTATCTTAAATAAGAAACAAATAAATTAATTAACAAATACTGAGAGATTACGTGCACTAGCATATATATCATTCAAAGTCTAGGATTCCTCGTGGTAAAAGGACTTCTCATAAATAAGAAACAAATAAATTAAATAATAAATACTTAGAAATCATGTTGTCAAAAATATATGTTTCAAAGTCTTGAATTCCGATTGAGAAAATGACTTATCTTAAATAACAAACTAATAAATTAAATAATAAATACTGAGAAATCACTGGTCAAAAATTTAACCTTCAAAATCTTGAATTTCTTTTAGGAAAATGACTTATTTTAAATAATAAAAAAATAAATTAATTAATAAATACTGTGAAATTACGTGCACTACCATATCTCTTTCAAAGTCTTGAATTTCTTTTAGGAAAATGACTTATGTTAAATAAAAAATTAATTAATTAATTAATAAATACTGAAACATTACGTGCGCTAGCATATATCATTCAAAGTCTAGGATTTTTCGTGGTAAAATGACTTCTCTTAAATAAGAAATAAATAAATTAAATAATAAATACTAAAGAAATCACGTGGTCAAAAATATATCTTTCAAAGCCATTAATTTCTTGTAGGAAAATGACTTATTTTAAATAATAAACAAATAAATTAATTAAAAAATGCTGAGAAATTACGTGCACTAGCATGTTGTCAAAAATATATCCTTCAAAGTCTTGAATTCCTTTTGAGAAAAATGACTTATCTTAAATAAGAAACATATAAATTAAATAATAAATACAGAGAAATCACGTGGTCAAAAATATATCCTTCAAAGTCTTGAATTTCTTTTAGGAAAATCACTTATGTTAAATAATAAATTAATTAATTAATTAATAAATACTGAGGCATTACGTGCACTAGCATATATGATTCAAAGTCTAGAATTCCTCGTGGTAAAAGGACTTCCCTTAAAAAAGAAACAAATAAATTATATAATAAATACTTAGAAATCATGTTGTCAAAAATATATGTTTCAAAGTCTTGAATTCCGTTTGAGAAAATGACTTATCTTAAATAACAAACTAATAAATTAAATAATAAATACTGAGAAATCATTGGTCAAAAATATAACCTTCAAAATCTTGAATTTCTTTTAGGAAAAAAGACTTATATTAAATAAGAAACAAATAAATTAAATAATAAATAGTGAGAAATTACGTGGCGAAGGATATATCCTTCAAAGTCTTGGATTCCTCTCGGTAAATAACTTCTTTTAAATAAGAAACAAATAAATTAAATAATAAATACGAAGAAATCATGTTGTCAAAAATATATGCTTCAAAGTCTTGGATTCCTTTGGAGAAAAATACTTATCTTAAGTAAGAAACAAATAAATTAAATAATAAAGACTGAGAAATTAGTGACCAAGGATATATCCTTCAAAGTCTTGGATTTCTTTTGGTAAAAGGACTTCTCTTAAATAAGAAACAAAAAAATTAAATAATAAATACTGAGAAATCACATCGTGAAAAATATATCATTCAAAGTCTTGAATTTATTTTAGTAAAATGACTTATGTTAAATAATAAACAAATAAATTAATTAACAAATACTGCGAGATTACGTGGACTAGCATATATATCATTCAAAGTCTAGGATTCCTCGTGGTAAAAGGACTTCTCTTAAATAAGAAACAAATAAATTAAATAAGAAATACTTAGAAATCATGTTGTCAAAAATATATGTTTCAAAATCTTGAATTCCGTTTCAGAAAATGACTTATCTTAAATAACAAACTAATAAATTAAATAATAAATACTGAGAAATCACTGGTCAAAAATTTAACCTTCAAAATCTTGAATTTCTTTTAGGAAAATGACTTATTTTAAATAATAAACAAATAAATTAATTAATAAATACTGTGAAATTACGTGCACTATCGTATCTCCTTCAAAGTCTTGAATTTCTTTTACGAAAATGACTTATGTTAAATAAAAAATTAATTAATTAATTAATAAATACTGAAACATTACGTGCGCTAGCATATATGAATCAAAGTCTAGGATTCCTCGTGGTAAAAGGACTTCTCTTAAATAAGAAATAAATAAATAAAATAATAAATACTAAAGAAATCACATGGTCAAAAATTTATCTTCCAAAGTCATTAATTTCTTGTAGGAAAATGACTTATTTTAAATAATAAACAAATAAATTAATTAAAAAATGTTGAGAAATTACGTGCACTAGCAAGTTGTCAAAAATATATCCTTCAAAGTCTTGAATTCCTTTTCAGAAAAATGACTTATCTTGAATAAGAAACATATAAATTAAATAATAAATACAGAGAAATCACGTGGTCAAAAATATATCCTTCAAATTCTTGAATTTCTTTTAGGAAAATCACTTATGTTAAATAATAAATTAATTAATAAATACTGAGACATTACGTGCACTAGCATATATGATTCAAAGTCTAGAATTCCTCATGGTAAAAGGACTTCCCTTAAAAAAGAAACAAATAAATTATATAATAAATACTTAGAAATCATGTTGTCAAAAATATATGTTTCAAAGTATTGAATTCCGTTTGAGAAAATGACTTATCTTAAATAACAAACTAATAAATTAAATAATAAATACAGAGAAATCATTCGTCAAAAATATAACCTTCAAAATCTTGAATTTCTTTTAGGAAAAAAGACTTATATTAAATAAGAAACAAATAAATTAAATAATAAATAGTGAGAAATTACGTGGCGAAGGATATATCCTTCAAAGTCTTGGATTCATCTCGTTAATGACTTCTTTTAAATAAGAAACAAATAAATTAAATAATAAATACGGAGAAATCATGTTGTCAAAAATATATGTTTCAAAGTTTTGGATTTCTTTGGAGAAAAATACTTATCTTAAGTAAGAAACAAATAAATTAAATAATAAAGACTGAGAAATTAGTGACCAAGGATATATCCTTCAAAGTCTTGGATTTCTTTTGGTAAAAGGACTTCCCTTAAATAAGAAACAAAAAAATTAAATAATAAATACTGAGAAATCACATCGTGAAAAATATATCATTCAAAGTCTTGAATTTATTTTAGTAAAATGACTTATGTTAAATAATAAGCAAATAAATTAATTCACAAATACAGAGAGATTACGTGCACTAGCATATATATCATTCAAAGTCTAGGATCATTCAAAGTCTAGGATTCCTCGTGGTAAAAGGACTTCTATTAAATAAGAAACAAATAAATTAAATAATAAATACTTAGAAATCATGTTGTCAAAAATATATGTTTCAAAGTTTTGAATTCCGTTTGAGAAAATGACTTATCTTAAATAACAAACTAATAAATTAAATAATAAATACTGAGAAATCACTGGTCAAAAATTTAACTTTCAAAATCTTGAATTTCTTTTAGGAAAATGAGTTATTTTAAATAATAAACAAATAAATTAATTAATAAATATTGCGAAATTACGTGCACTACCATATCTCCTTCAAAGTCTTGAATTTCTTTTAGGAAAATGACTTATGTTAAATAAAAAATTAATTAATTAATTCATTAATACTGAAACATTACGTGCGCTAGCATATATCATTCAAAGTCTAAGATTCCTCGTGGTAAAAGGACTTCTCTTAAATAAGAAATAAATAAATAAAATAATAAATACTAAAGAAATCAGGTGGTCAAAAATATATCTTTCAAAGTCATTAATTTCTTGTAGGAAAATGACTTATTTTAAATAATAAAAAAATAAATTAATTAAAAAATGCTGAGAAATTACGTGCACTAGCATGTTGTCAAAAATATATCCTTAAAAGTCTTGAATTCCTTTTGAGAAAATGATTTATCTTAAATAAGAAACATATAAATTAAATAATAAATACAGAGAAATCACGTTGTCAAAAATATATCCTTCAAAGTCTTGAATTTCTTTTAGGAAAATCACTTATGTTAAATAATAAATAAATTAATTAATTAATAAATACTGAAACATTACGTGCGCTAGCATATATCATTCAAAGTCTAAGATTCCTCGTGGTAAAAGGACTTCTCTTAAATAAGAAATAAATAAATAAAATAATAAATACTAAAGAAATCACGTGGTCAAAAATATATCTTTCAAAGTCATTAATTTCTTGTAGAAAAATGACTTATTTTAAATAATAAACAAATAAATTAATTAAAAAATGCTGAGAAATTACGTGCACTAGCATGTTGTCAAAAATATATCCTTCAAAGTCTTGAATTCCGTTTGAGAAATTGACTCATCTTAAATAAGAAACTAAGAAATTAAATAATAAATGCTTAGAAATCATTGGTCAAAAATATAACCTTCAAAATCTTGAATTTCTTTTAGAAAAAAAACTTATCTTAAGTAAGAAACAAATAAATTAAATAATAAATACTGAGAAATTACGTGGCGAAGGATATATCCTTCAAAGTTTTGGATTCCTCTCGGTAAATGACTTCTTTTAAATAAGAAACAAATAAATTAAATAATAAATACGGAGAAATCATGTTGTCAAAAATATATGTTTCAAAGTCTTGGATTCCTTTGGAGAAAAATACTTATCTTAAGTAAGAAACAAATAAATTAAATAATAAAGACTGAGAAATTATTGACCAAGGATATATCCTTCAAAGTCTTGGATTTCTTTTGGTAAAAGGAGTTCTCTTAAATAAGAAACAAAAAAATTAAATAATAAATACTGAAAAATCACATAGTGAAAAATATATCATTCAAAGTCTTGAATTTATTTTAGTAAAATGACTTATGTTAAATAATAAACAAATAAATTAATTAACAAATACTGAGAGATTACGTGCACTAGCATATATATCATACAAAGTCTTGGATTCCTTTTGGAAAAGGACCCTTAAATAAGAAAACAAATAAATTAAATAATAAATACGGAGAAATTATGTTGTCAAGAATATATTCTTCAAAGATTTGAATTCCTTTTGAGAAAATTACTTATCCTAAATAAGAAACAAATAAATTAAATAATAAATACGGAGAAATCATGTTGTCAAAAATATATCCTTGAAAGTCTTGAATTTCTTTTAGAAAAGAACTTAACTTAAATAAGAAATTAAATAAATTAAATAATAAATACTAAGACATCACGTGGTCAAAAATATATCTGAAAAACCTAAGAGGAGGGGGGTGAATTAGGTTTTTATTCGATTTTTCAACCTAATTCAATAAAACAACTCTTTGACAACAAATATCAAACATTTGGTGTGCTAGTTGTGTGAGAAATAATTTGTTCAAGTAAAAAATGCAGAAATTAAAGTCTTGGATTTCTCTTGATAAAAGGACTTCTCTTAAATAAGAAAAAAAATAAATTAAATAATAAAGACGGAAAATCAGGTTGTCAAGAATAAATCTTTCAAAGTCTTGAATTCATTTTACAAAATAACTTTACTTAAATAATAAGCAAATAAATTAAATAATAAATTCTAAGAAATCACGTGGTCAAAAATATATCATTCAAAGTCCTGAATTTCTTTTAGAAAAATGACTTATGTTAAATAATAAACAAATAAATTAATTAATAAATACTGACAAATTACGTGCACTATCATATATACTTCAAAGTCTTCGATTCCTCTTGGTAAAAGAACTTCTCTTAAATAAGAAACAAATAAATTAAATAATAAATACTGAGAAATTACGTGGCCAAAGATATATCTTTCAAAGTATTGATTCGTCTACGTAAAAGAACTTCTCTTAAATAAGAAACAAATAAATTAAATAATAAATACGGAGAAATCAAGTTGTCAAGAATATATTCTTCAAAGTCTTGAATTCCTTTTGAGAAAATGACTTATCTTAAATAACAAATAAATAAATTAAATAATAGATACTGAGAATTCATGTTGTCAAAAATATATGCTTCAAAGTCTTGAATTCCTCTAGGAAAAAGGACTTCATTTAAATAAGAAACAAATAAATTAAATAATAAATACGGAGAAATCACGTTGTCAAAAATATATCTTTCAAAGTCTTGAATTCCTAATGGTAAAAGGACTTCTCTTAAATAAAAATAAATTAATTAAAAAATAAATACTAAAGAAATCACGTGGTCAAAAATATATCTTTCAAAGTCATTAATTTCTTGTAGGAAAATGACTTATTTTAAATAATAAACAAATAAATTAATTAAAAAATGCTGAGAAATTACGTGCACTAGCATGTTGTCAAAAACAGAGAAATCACGTGGTCAAAAATATATCCTTCAAAGTCTTGAATTTCTTTTAGAAAAATCACTTATGTTAATTAATAAATAAATAAATTAATTAATAAATACTGAGACATTACGTGCACTAACATATATGATTCAAAGTCTAGAATTCCTCGTGGTAAAAGGACTTCTCTTAAAAAAGAAACAAATAAATTAAATAATAAATACTTAGAAATCATGTTGTCAAAAATATATGTTTCAAAGTCTTGAATTCCGTTTGAGAAAATGACTTATCTTAAATACGAAACTAAGAAATTAAATAATAAATACTGAGAAATCATTGGTCAAAAATATAACCTTCAAAATCTTGAATTTCTTTTAGGAAAAAAGACTTATCTTAAATAAGAAAATAAATAAATTAAATAATAAATACTGAGAAATTACGTGGCGAAGGATATATCCTTCAAAGTCTTGGATTCCTCTCGGTAAATGACTTCTTTTAAATAAGAAACAAATAAATTAAATAATAAATACGGAGAAATCATGTTGTCAAAAATATATGCTTCAAAGTCTTGGATTCCTTTGGAGAAAAATACTTATCTTAAGTAAGAAACAAATAAATTAAATAATAAAGACTGAGAAATTAGTGACCAAGGATATATCCTTCAAAGTCTTGGATTTGTTTTGGTAAAAGGACTTCTCTAAAATAAGAAACAAAAAAATTAAATAATAAATACTGAGAAATCACATAGTGAAAAATATATCATTCAAAGTCTTGAATTTATTTTAGTAAAATGACTTATGTTAAATAATAAACAAATAAATTAATTAACAAATACTGAGAGATTACGTGGACTAGCATATATATCATACAAAGTCTAGGATTCCTTGTGGTAAAAGGACTTCTCTAAAATAATAAATACTTAGAAATCATGTTGTCAAAAATAAATGTTTCAAAGTCTTGAATTCCGTTTGAGAAAATGACTTATCTTAAATAACAAACTAATAAATTAAATAATAAATACTGAGAAATCACTGGTCAAAAATTTAACTTTCAAAATCTTGAATTTCTTTTAGGAAAATGACTTATTTTAAATAATAAACAAATAAATTAATTAATAAATACTGTGAAATTACGTGCACTACCATATTTCCTTCAAAGTCTTGAATTTCTTTTAGGAAAATGACTTATGTTAAATAAACAATTAATTAATTAATTAATACATACTGAAACATTACGTGGTCAAAGAAATCCTCGTGGTCAAACAAAATAATAAACATGGTGATCAAGATAAGTCAAAGAAATCACATGGTGAAAAATATATCATTCAAAGTCTTGAATTTATTTTAGGAAAATGACTTATGTTAAATAAAAAACAAATAAATTAAATAATAAATACGGAGAAATCATGTTGTCAAAAATATATCCTTCAAAGTATTGAATTCCTTTTTAGAAAATGACTTATCTTAAATAAGGAAGAAATAAATTAAATAATAAATACTGAGAAATCACTGGTCAAAAATATATGTTTCAAAGTCTTGAATTTCTTTTATAAAAATGACTTATGTTAAATAATAAACAAATAAATTAATTAATAAATACTGAGAAATTATGTGCACTAGCATATATCCTTCAAAGTCTTGGATTCCTCTTGGTAAAATGACTTCTCTTAAATAATAAACAAATAAATTAAATAATAAATACGGGGAAATAATGTTGTGAAGAATATATATGCTTCAAAGTCTTGAATTCCTTTTGAGAAAATGACTTATCTTAAGTAAGAAACAAATATATTAAATAATAAATACTGAGAAATCACTGGTCAAAAATATATCCTTCGAAATCTTGAATATCTCTTAGGAAAATGACTTTTGTTAAATAATAAACTAATAAATTTGAAAGTTCTAAAGATTTGAATGTCTTAATTTTGATCAATGACAAACTTTGATGAGGACTAATGTCTTATTTGTACAAGTGATATAGTTTTTGGATTCATGATTTAATTAATGCAAGTACAAGATTTCAAGTCTTCAATGAAGTATACAAGTCAAGACTATCAAGTTTTGAAGACAAGCTTTTATTGGATTAGATAGGAACTAGAGGTATAGTTTTAGAGCTATATATTTTGATATCTCTAGTTCTACCTTTAATTGAGTAATGGTTTCTAAAGGTTGCTCTATGATATTAAAAAGTTATTTCAAAAATGTTTTTAATATGTTAAAATATGTTTTGGTATTTCGAAAACCATGCTTCGTGATTTTAAAACTTAAATGGTTCATAAACTCTTGTTGGATTGATACCATAACTTATATGGTTGATTGAAATCATCATTTGCGTGTTAGAGTATTGTTGATAGACAAATGAACATGTTTCAATCGACCTAAAGTGGTCCAGGTATCATCCATAAGTTAGTTTATCTTGTGGATGCATGTGCTGTCAAATTTGTTCCTCTGCCAACCTGTGAATGACTATGAGGTCGACCGCAGGTGAAGTCCGGTCGACCGGAGGATGAAAAATTATCATCCGGTGGTTGTCCAGTGAGTTTGCGGATGATGGTGCAGACGACCAGTTTGATATGCGGTCGACCGCACTTCTTGAGTGGGTTTCCAACAGCTTCATTTTTTACCGTTGGGAACAAATCTTTAAATACCAAAACCTTTGAAATTCTTTCTAAGAAGATTTTTTGAGCAAAAACATTGTATATCTTGATCCTATAACATCTTAGAAATATTCCAAAATCCTTTCTAAACATCAATCTTGTTAAAATCATTAAAGAAGGGTTTTTACATTCAAAGGTGAATTTTGAGCAATCTTGACAAGCCATTACTCAAAGAGGTGATTGTGATTCAAATTGATATATCTTCACATTAAGGTGATATCTATCAAACTTTCTATCTTTTATTATTGATTGAAATTGTATCAAGGTTGCAAGTAGCATAAAACCCTAAGTGTTAGGGTGAGCCTTGTGTAGGTTGTTTTGTATTCAAGGTTTGTTTGTAAAACATTTGGGTGAACCTTGAATTGAATTGTATTGTTAGGATTCACTAAGGAGAGTGGTGAGATTATTGTATAATCAAGGTTGTGTTGTAAAACTCAAGGGTTGAGTGAGCCTTGATTGGTTTGAGAGGTTATTTGTAAAATTCTAAGGTGAATTGGGTGAGCCTCTTTTGTAATCTCATTTATTTGATTAGTGAAGGGATTTGATAAATCCTTGAGTAAGTAACTCAAGATAGTGGATTAGGTTTTGTTGGATAAACCGAACCACTATAAATCATTATGTTCATTGCTCTAATTTCTACATTTTACTCGAACACATTATTTTTTGCACAACTAACACCAAGTGTTTGATATTTGTTGTCAAAGAGGAATTTTATTGAATTAGGTTGAAAAATCGAAAAAATAATAAATACTGAGAAATCATGTTGTCAAAAATATATGATTCAAAGTCTTGGATTCCTTTTGAGAAAAAGACTTATCTTAAATAAAAAAAATAAATTAAATAATAAATACTGAGAAATTACGTGACGAAGAATATATCCTTCAAAGTCTTGGATTCCTCTTGGTAAAAGGACTTCTTTCAAATAAGAAACAAATAAATTAAATAATATATACGGAGAAATCATGTTGTCAAGAATATATCCTTCAAAGTTTTGAATTTCTTTTGAGAAAATGACTTATCTTAAATAAGAAACAAATAAATTAAATAATAAATACGGAGAAATCATGTTGTCAAGAATATATCCTTCAAAGTCTAGAATTCGTTTGGAGAAAAAGACTTATCTTAAGTAAAACACAAATAAATTAAATAACAAACACTGAGAAATTAGTGACCAAGGATATATCCTTTAAAGTCTTGGATTTCTCTTGGTAAAAGGACTTCTTTTAAATAAAAAAAAAAAATTAAATAATAAATATTGAGAAATCATGTTGTCAAAAATATATATTTCAAAGTCTTGGATTCTTTTTGAGAAAAAGACTTATCTTAAGTAAGAAACAAATAGATTAAATAATAAATACTGAGAAATTACGTGACCAAGGATATATCGTTCAAAGTCTTGGATTCTTCTTGGTAAAAGAACTTCTTTTAAATAATAAACAAATAAATTAAATAATAAATACGGAGAGATTACGTGCACTAGCATTTATATCCTTCAAAGTCTTGGATTCCTCTTGTTAAAAAGACTTCTCTTAAATAAGAAACAAATAAATTAAATAATAAATACGGAGAAATCATATTGTCAAAAATATATCCTTAAAGTCTTGAATTCCTTTGAAGAAAATGACTTATCTTAAATAAGAAAACAAATAAATTAAATAATAAATACAGAGAAATAATGTTGTCAAGGATATATATCCTTCAAAGTCTTCAATTCTGTTTGACAAAATGACTTATCTTAAATAATAAAAACATAAATGAAATAATAAATAATGAGAAATCACTGGTCAAAAATATATGTTTGAAAGACTTGAATTTCTTTTAGGAAAATGACTTATGTTAAATAATAAACAAATAAATTCATTAATAAATACTGATAAATTACGTGCAGTAACTTATATCTTTCAAATTCTTCGATTCCTCTTGGTAAAAGAACTTAACTTAAATAAGAAATAAATAAATTAAATAATAAATACATTGATATTATGTTGTCAAAAATATATGATTCAAAGTCTTGGTTTCCTTTTGAGAAAAAGACTTATCTAAAATAAGAAAAAAATAAATTAAATAATAAATACTGAGAAATTACCTCGTGAAGGATATATCCTACAAAGTCTTGGATTCCTCTCGGTAAAAGGACTTCTATTAAATAAGAAACAAATAAATTAAATAATAAATACGGAGAAATCATGTTGTCAAAAATATGTGCTTCAAAGTCTTGGATTCCTTTGGAGAAAAAGACTTATCTTAAATGAGAAACAAATAAATTAAATAATAAACACTGAGAAATTAGTGACCAATGATATATCCTTCAAAGTCTTTGATTTATCTTGGTAAAAAGACTTCTCTTAAATAATAAATACGGAGAAATAATGTTGTCAAGAAAATATATATGCTTCAAAGTCTTGAATTCCTTTTGAGAAAATGACTTATCTTACGTAAGAAACAAATATATTAAATAATATATACTAAGAAATCACTAGTCAAAAATATATCTTTCGAAATTTTGAATATCTTTTAGGAAAATGACTTTTGTTAAATAATAAAGTAATAAATTAATTAATAAATATTGAGAAATTAAGTGCACTTACATATATCCTTCAAAATCTTCGATTCCTCTTGGTAAAAGTACTTAACTTAAATAAGAAACAAATAAATTAAATAATAAATACTGAGAAATCATGTTGTCAAAAATATATAATTCAAAGTCTTGGTTTCCTTTTGAGAAAAAGACTTATCTTAAATAAGAAACAAATAAATTAAATAATAAATACTGAGAAATTACATGGCGAAGGAGATATCCTTCAAAGTCTTGGATTCTCTTTCGGTAAAAGGACTTCTTTTAAATAAGAAACAAATAAATTAAATAATAAATACGGAGAAATCATGTTGACAAAAATATATGATTCAAAGTCTTGGATTCCTTTTGAGAAAAAGACTTCTCTTAAATAAAAAACAAATAAATTAAATAATAAATATAGAGAAATTACGTAGCCAATGATATATATCCTTCAAAGTCTTGGATTCTTCTTGGTAAAATGACTTCTTTTAAATAAGAAACAAATAAATTAAATAATAAATACGGAGAAATCATGTTGTCAAGAATATATATCTTTCAAAGTCTTGAATTTCTTTTATAAAAATGATTTATGTTAAATAATAAAAAAATAAATTAATTAATAAATACTGAGATATTACGTGAGCATATATCCTTCGAAGTCTTGGATTCCTCTTGTTAAAATGACTTCTCTCAAATACGAAACAAATAAATTAAATAATAAATACAGAAAAATCATGTTATCAAGAATATATCCTTTAAAGTCTTGAATTCCTTTGGAGAAAACGACTTATCTGAAATAAGAAACAAATAAATTAAATAGTAAATACAAAGAAATAATGTTGTCAAGAATATATCCTTCAAAGTCTTGAATTCCTTTTGAGAAAATGACTTATCTTAAATAACAAAAAAATAAATTAAATAATAATTAATGAGAAATCACGTGGTCAAAAATATATCATTCATAGTCTTGAATTTCTTTTTGAGAAATGACTTATGTTAAATAATAAACAAATAAATTAATTAATAAATATTGAAAAATTATGTGCACTAGCATATATCCTTCAAAATTTTAGATTTTTCTTGATAAAGGACTTTTCTTAAATAAGAAACAAATAAATTAAATAATAAATACTGAGAAATCATGTTGTCAAAAATATATGATTTAATGTCTTGGATTCCTCTCGGTAAAAGGATTTCTTTTAAATAATAAATAAATAAATAAAATAATAAATACGGAGAAATTATGTTGTTAAAAATATATCTTTCAAAGTCTTGGATTCTTGTTGGTAAAAAGACTTCTTTTAAATAAGAAACAAATAAATTAAATAATAAATACGAGGAAATCAGATTGTCAAGAATATATATCTTTCAAAGTTTTGAATTCTTTTTAGAAAAGAACTTAACTAAAGAACTTAACTTAAATAAGAAACAAATAAATTAAATAAAAAATACTAAAAAATCACGTGTCTCTCATTCAAAACATGATTCCGGATAGGAAAAGGACTTCTAACAAACACTTTTATATATATATATATATATATATATATATATATATATGAACATAACCTTCATTGGTGATCGGAGTCTCTTACGTACTCAAAATCTTTCGTACTCTTGAGTTCTGGGAAAAGCCGCAGAATCTCTGCAGCACACTGGTGAAAGTAGGGGTGGCAAAATCGGCCCGGCCCGTTGGGCTGGCCCATTAAGCCAGAAAAATAAATGGGTTGGGCTTCATTATTTGTGGCCCAAAAAAATCGGGCCTAATTGGCCCGGCCAGTTTGGCCCGCGGGCTGACGGGCCGGCCGGATTCCAAATTTTTTTTATTTTTATGTATTAAATGAATGAACATTATGCTTGTGTTTTATGGTTTAAATGTTTTTTTTATTTGCTTGAAGATGGTTGGTTTGTTTTAGAAGTTTTTGGTGTAAAATTGTAAATATACTGCAGGCTATAAATATAAATATTACGTAACATTCTGTGTTTATCTTTTATGATTTAAATTTATTGAAGTTTAAATTACATAGTGGACTGTTTTAGGCCAAAATAAGACTATAAATGTGTTATTTGCTTGTAAATAATTTAATAGATTTATTTTTTCAGTCAATATAATATCATAACTTTTTAAAAAAAATTATAAATTTTCGGGCTATTTTGGCCCGTTGGCCCGTGGGCTATGTAAAGGTTGGGTTGGGCCTCAATATTCCAGGCCCGCACAATTTCGGCCCGGCCCGATTAAATCATTTAGCCCGTTGGACCGGGCCGGGCCGGCCTGGCCCGCCCATTTTGCCACCCCTAGGTGAAAGGTACTTCTTCTTTTCTTTTCATCCATGCTGAGAAGTTTCATTGTGATTTCCATATATTTCAACTGCATATATGGCAAAGAATGCGTACGGTAAATCTTCAAAGCATAGATGGATTCTAATATTTTATTGGAAAACAATAGCTTTCTTATTAATCAAAGCAAACAACCAATGTTATTGAATATGATCTCAGAATATTTTTTACTATAATTTGATCATCCGTTTGCTTAAAATTTCTCGAGAATTGAGATAATTTTGAGGTTTACGTAAGAAATCTTTTCCTTTCCTCTCCTATTCCCTTCAGATTTAAGTAAAACTTCAATTCCTTTCAGAAGTAGGTAATAAAGAACCACCAATATTTCGTACATTCATACCCCTTGCCTTTTATCTGTGTGGGTAATATAACCCCTTGTCTTTTAATTAACTTTTCAATTCCATTCTTTTTTTTTAAAAAAAATTTGCTTCTTTATTGGGTTGATGCAGTTCAATAAATTGTCTTTTTTGAAGTTATTTCAAAAAGAAAACTGTGATTGTATGTTTGCAATAATATATATATATATATATATATATGTATATATAGCATAAGTTTTACATGCAGATTAACTTTGGGCAGAATATACAAAATCATGGAGCCAAAAAACCAGGAAATCATGGAAACTACAGACCGAATTTCACAATTGCCGGAAACATTAGTACATCATATTTTGTCTTTTCTTCAATTTAAAGATGCTGTAAATGCATCTGCGGTATCAAAGACCTTCCACACTGCTTGGACAACACTTCCATACTTGAATTTTGGTAAAGATTGTTTTCAAGCAGTAACAACTTACGATGACACCATTGACGGAATACAAAAGATACGAGAGTTTTTAGACCTCGTAGATGTCATGATCACGATGCGGTTGAAACAAAAATTAAGCATACACAAGTTCATGATTCAACTGCCAGGGTACTTAATTGATTTAAGTCCTCATATTGACAAAGTCATGGATTCAGTCACAGAGGCAAAAGTCCAAGAATTAGTATTTGAAATTAGAAATAGACTTGATAAGAGGTACTCACTCCCAGAAGCTGTCTATGCTGCCAATGGACTGGTTAAGCTTAGCTTGGAAGGATTCAAGCTGGATTCACCTCGTGGATGTGTGAAACTTTTGTCCCTACGAGAATTGTATTTGTCCAGAACCGGTATGGACAACCATTTAATCCAACTTCTTGTTTCGAGTTCTCCAAGTTTGGAGATTTTGGAATTGAGGGCATGTCATGGTTTCGACAGCTTTCGAATTTTTGAAGCACCTAAATTGAAAAGGATTTTCTTGGATAACATTGATACCTTTCATGATTTCAAGATCAATATTCAAGCACCAAATCTTGAAGACCTCTCCTACAATGGGGGTGGCAAATTGATTGAAGTTAACATAAGTGCCTGCACATCATTGAAGTATTTATGTTTAAATAAACTCATTGTCCCAGCCAACTGGGTAACTAACCTGTTATCCACTCTCTTACTCTTGGAATGCTTCACTTTAATAAATTGTGAAGGATTAGAGTATTTTCATGCTACAAGCAATTGCCTCAAACATGTATTTCTAATGAATTGTGTTAACCTTGTTAGTCTTCATCTTGATACGCCTAATCTATCTTCATTCTACTATACTGGAGATGTTTCAATAAATCTCTCATTGAAAGCTTCGGCAATCAAGAACCTTAGTGTTGGTCCACCCGACACAAATCCTTGGTGTCGGAATAAGCTGATTGAGTTTCTTGGCAATTTTAATCATTTCAAAGCTCTGACTTTAAGATTCTGGGAAAACAAGGTATGCCATATTGGATCTTAAAATAGCATTGATAATCTATTATTTAATTTCAATCTCTCATAGATACTTGCCTTTTTGTTTTGTTTTATAAATAGGCTATAATTGTTGCAAAGGACACCCGTAGAAGCTTCAGCTCTCCGCTCTATAGTGTTAAATTGTTGACTATAAACCCTTATTGGGTGGATAAATCAGCGTTCTTGGACTTTTGGATTCTATTCTATGGATTGCTCCTTGCTTGGATAGTTTAACCTTCGAAACTAATCTTACAATGCAGGTATGATCATGAATATGTACAGTACTTAAATTCCTATTAAGTTTCTATTCTCTTTTTTTTTTTCAATTGCACAAGTTTGGAGGCTTTCTTGCACACAAAAATGTGCACTACATTTTATTACAATTTTGTTTTCTTGTTTCAGTTTATTCATGATAAGAGTCAGAATGATGAAGTAGAAGACTGCAGTTGTTGCTCATCCATTCCAATTAATTGTTGGCGCCATAGTCTCAGGAAAGTCAAATGTGAGAACATAGAAGAGATTACAGATGAAGAGTTGTTGAAAAATTATTTTTTCGAGAATGCAAAAATGTTCGAGACTGTTGATTTTGCCTAAGAACGTCGTCTTCGAGTACTCCTAATAATTTGTTTTATGTAATTCTCAAATGATTCTGATTATTTATTTTTTTAATAAATAGTTCATTATTTGTGTTAGATAATATTTATGGAATAACTATCCAAGCAATTGTGAATTAGCCATTATGAAAGTCAATTGAGCTGTTGCTAAATCATTATCTGATGTTGTTTTGATTACTTAAGCATATAGTGAAAATTTTAATTATAGACAAAACTTCCGTCCGAAAAATAAGTGTTGCACAATAATTAAATTTTATGTTTTACTTAAAATGCAAGAATTTATATATAATAAAACACGAATTTTGTGTAGAATGATAAGTTTGTTCAAGGATTTGTAAGACGAATATAAAACCCAAATTTTGTAAAATTCTTTAATATTGCAGAACTAAAAATAAGAAAGTCTGAAATATTCTGATAGGATGCTAGTTATGGTTTTCTATATATGCAGGTACAGTAAAATCTTTAGGCTTCCTTTCGTTGTTGTTTTTCCTTCAATTAAATTTTCAGACCTACAATTGTCCTTTCAATTTAAAGTAAATAATGGAGACAGAGACATTGCATTGCATGATCGTGGTATGGCAGCAGTAGCAAAGAAAGAAGCACGAGATTGCACTTAGTGCTAGGCTTCCGCTGAACGTACTTATCCTGTAGCTTCCTTCCCTCGATTTCTTTATTAGGAATAAATAGGGAAAGGGAAGTTCCAAAAAAAAAAAACAGTCCTCCTCTGTACCCCAAAGACACCCTATCCTCTTTAAATTTAAAAAATTTAAAGGCCAAAAAAATAAGTGCGTACATGCATTATACATGAGTGTCATATATAAATGTAACTCTTTAAAAATGACATCACTTTAAGTACACACTTTCTCCTTTTAGAGATGTGACTTCTCCTAAATAGGAAAGAAAGTACTTGTATATGAACAGGACATTCATTAAATATGAATGTCTTACGTCAAGTTCTTGCATGATTAATTTTTAGGAGAATCTTTCTAACTTAATTTCTTTGTTTGCATCACAATTATCTCCATGATTTTCTTTATAGTTTCCTTAGAGTTAGATTAGAGAGAATTTAACTAAAATAACCCTATTTTTAACCTTTTGATGCAAAATAAACCTATTGTGTGGGGTGTACAAAAATAACTCAAAACGTATTTGAAAAGAACGATCTAAACAATTTTGCTAAGAAGACATTTTTGCCAAACACATCTTTTAATAGACGTGTTTGGCAAAAACGTCGACACTTTTGGCAAAGAGTAGACGTGATTGTAAATCACGTCCATTGGAAGACGTCTCTTAGTTAGATTTTTTTTAAAAAACTTTTCATTTTTTTTTTAAAAAATGAGTAATTTTTGTTTTTTTAAAAAAAGAATCTGAAGACTCTTTTTTTTTCGAATAGTGAGAAAAATAAAAAAAACTTAGACCTTATTGTGAAATAGTGAATCACGTCTAAGTTTATTTTTTATTTTTTATTTTTTACTAGTTATTAAATATCTAAAAAAAATTATAAACTTTTCCTTTTTTTTTTAATGAAATAGTGAGTAAATTTCTTTAAAAAAAAAGTTAGTCACCTAAAAATAAATAAAAAATTTTCCACATTAGTTTTAGATGTCTATTTTTTTTTTTTTAGACAAATTGACTAACTATTTCATTAAATAAAGGCAATTTTTTTAAAAAAAAATAGAAGATCAGCTTTTACTACTATTAGTGTAAAAAATAATATTTTTAATATTAGTATAAAAATTTAGTGTCAAAATAAATTTCAATATTAGTGTAAAAATATTTTTTAAAATTTTTATTCCAAAATTTATATAATAAATAAATATTATTAATTTGTTTTTAGGTGTCTAACATTTTTTTTTATATAAATTGACTAACTATTTAATTAAATAAAGAAAAGTTTTAAAATGAAAAAAAATAGAAGATCATGTTTAATACTATTAGTGTAAAAGTTTACTCACTATTTCATTTAAAAAAAGGAAAATTTTTAAAACAAATCTAGAGACTTTTATTTATTTTCTTAAATTTACTCACTATATTAAAAAAAAGAAAATTTTTTTAAAAAAAATCTTAAGAATCACGTCTTCCAATGGATGTTATTTTGGTTAAATTCTCTAATTTTTACAGTAATATTAAAAATATTATGTTTACACTATTTTTATAGTTATTAAACACTATTTAAGTCCTTATATTGACCTCGCTCATAAAAACAGAGTCGTTATATTGATAAAGTTTGAATTGAGTTTTGGAATTTTTTTTTTGTGAAATGAGAATAGTTTTTTGTATTTAAATAAGAATTTTTTTATTGAGAATTGACAGTTTGATTATGATTTTTTTGTCCCACATGATTGATAATAATATAAAATATAAAAAATATAATTAATAAATTGTTTGAAATTGTGTTTTTAATTAAAAAGTAATGAAAAAGTACTCCTTCCGTCTATAAATATAAGTGGTTGGATAACTTTTTTCTTGTCCTAAATATAAGTCATTTTACGAAATTTTATGAATATTTCACCATTGACTTCCAATATTTTCATCTCTCATCTCACCGCTAACTTATTTCAAAGACAAAGTATTTATATTTATTTTCTCAAAATAAATTTTATTTTCTCTTTTTTATTTTCAAAATATAATAATTAATGGTATTTTAGGAACAAATGTTTTCTAATAGTTAAATCATAAAAAAGTCTATTTCCAATTCATCTTTGAAAAAAATGAAAAACTGTTTACTAAGTCTTACGCATATGATAGTTGCATGACTATGAGGCGCTTATAAGAAAAGTAATAAAATTGAAAAATGACAGTTTTCTTTAATATCTCTTACCATCTTCATTTATAGTTGTCATATTTAGTTTCTCTAAAACAAGACTTTAAATTGACTAAAAGGTCTTTCTTAAATATTTGCTGACTTATTGCCACCATAGAAAGTATACCACCAATTTAAAACAAATAACAGATATTAAAATAGATTGAGATAGATATGACAAAAATATTAGATGACCTAGAGAGTGTTTATCATTTAAATGGAATGGATTTCCCCAAATTATGGATTCAGATTTCAAAATTTTGTATTATCAGTAGGATTTGATCACTACATGAAAAATCATTGTTTTCAACCGACATTTCCGTAGGTAATCCGTCTTTGACCACGGTTTTAGACGGATTACCGACCGAATATTCCGTCGGAGATTAGACAATCGGTAATGCCAACGGCCTGAATAATCCGTCGTTATTTACGACCGAATTGCGACGACAGCGTAAACGATAAGAATTGGTCAACGACAAAATATTTCGTCTCGGATCCGTCGATCTTACAGACCGCTTTCCGACGAATATTATTAAAATTTTAATTTTAACATCATAAAAATAAGTCAATCCGTAGGTAAATTATCGCAATTATGAAATTTTTTTTACAAAATTAAAATATTTCCGTCGGGAATCCATTGCCAATATTTATTTATTTTAAAAATAATTAAACATCCGTCGGAAATCCGTCAGTAATATTTATTAATTTTTAAAATAATTAATTTAATTTCCGTCGAAAATCTGTTGCAAATATTTATTAATTTTTAAAATAATTAAACGTCCGTCAAAAATCCGTCGGTAATATTTATTAATTTTTAAAATAATTAATCACAATTCCGTCGGGAATCCGTTGCAAATATTTATTAATTTTAAAAATAATTAAACGTCCGTCGAAAATCCGTCAGTAATATTTATTAATTTTGAAAATAATTAATCACAATTCCATCGGGAATTCGTGGGCAATAATTATTAATTTTTAATAAATAATTACATTTCCGTCGGGTAACGGCTCTGCAAAGTTTGAAAATAGCTTTGCAAGACGCAACTCTGTGATTTTCATTTACTCATGTGCAGCAATTTCAAATTCAACTATTGGCCTGTTCGGGTAACGCCTCTGCAAATAATTAATCCATCAACAAAAATCGCCTCAGGCGAGTAATTCAGTACTTAATCTCTACTAAGGTTACAATATCGTAACCTTTTACGCCCTCATGACTGCAAATCAAACTTCACATTTATCTCTGCAAGAATCTCAGGGGTGCTCCTTCCAGATGCACATATAAGGAAGACAAAACCAAACTTTTGCCTGTAACGAAGATTCAAGTCAAACAGCTCTTGTACAGTAAAAAGGTCCAAAATTCTCTTAAAAGTGGTGTAAAAATGCCATTTGTGCTGTGGTATTTTTGTTCCAATGTTGAAGATAATAACAAAGTAATCATAGAGTTAGCCAATTTATTTGATAAATTCAGATGCTTTCTGTAACAAGCAGGTATGCTTTATATACCCATGGCTGTTAAAACCAATTTCCACCCAGAAAAATACTTTCCCAAAAGGCATAGTTGGGTGTTTAAGGAAACACAGAAACTGCAACTACTGAAATTGTAGAATACCTTCAAGCTAGAATCAGTGGCGGTGGCTAAAGCTGTTGACTACTCACCCTTACTCCACCTGTAAAAGAGATTTTCTATGATAAATTAGAATGCTGAAAATGTAGCTCAAAACGTAAAGATGACGTATTTATACCTCTTGTCAATTATTATTAGGTAGGCGAGGCAAGCTAGTGGTCCTATCAATGCTGTATTATTTAATAAAACAACCTAGAGTCATCCATAATTTAGCAGAATCTAGATAGAAGAAGAATCCTAAAACAACTCTTGAAGACTCGAGGCTGATAGGGTAATGAACTTAAGCAAGTGAAAACTTAGGTAAAGTTGAATTGCAGAATCCTCAGTCACTGCAATTATTGTCTTGTCCTAACACCGTGAAGCTATAAGTCAAGTCATAAAACATACATTGGTATGTTTTTATATGGATCATGAGCTATTAATACCATTTAAAAAAAAAAAAACTTTTTGCAGTAGCCCATAAACAGATTCAAATTGTAGAAAAAACATACAAAATCACATTATTACTGAAAAGACAAATCTTGAGTTTTGTAGCTAACATCAGAGAGCCATCTATGTAACAGCTGTATCATATTTACCATAATCAAGAATTTATAACCAAGCAGGACCAATGATACAAATTTGCAAAAAATGATATGCTAGTGATCATATTCGAATCCCACCAAACTTAATCACCGAGGGAGCAATTATAAACCAATATTCACTCAGAAAGTTTGAGACTTACTGAGCACTAGTGGGGCTTTTGTTCTTTTTTGAGGAGGTTTTACCAATTTGTGGATGAGCTGCAAAAGCTTCCAGCCATCCGGTAATATCCACCTAAAGAGATTAAAATTATCAAACCAAAACCTCATAAAGGCAGAAAGAAAATTAAATTACTATTCTATGAATGCTTCATGTATAAAGAGAGCGAACCTTGTTGAACCAGATATCCCTTGCAGCATCAACAGCTTGATTTCTGCAAATTACAGATCCCTAGTTCCCATCCCAAAACAAACTCTTAAGATTCAGAGAGAAAATTGCAAACAGAGGCTATACTAAACCCTTGAAGACCTGATTATCTCCAACAAGATTTTGATTTGGCTTTCCCCGGTACAATGCGTTCATTCAAATATCAAGTAGAAAAAATTAGGAATTAGATAAAAAACTTAAAAGAATATTAATGATCTTTAAGAATAGAAACAAACCAAAACTGTCATTGGCACCCGGTAAGTTGTTGTCTTGTACTCTTGGATCACTTGGCGAATCTGGGAATGCGTCCTCCTGAAAAGACCAAGACAACTTTCAAAAGGCATGTCTGTTATTACCCTTAACTAAAAGAACACCAGCATGTATCTAAATATCTCCTTTCTCTTTATGTTAAAAAAAAAACAAAAGACTAAATATCTCCCAATAATAGAACAAGATAAAGAAGATATGCAGATATTAGAAAACGCAAGGAATGTAAATGTTGCTTCTAATTAATTAGTAGGCTTCAATCAACTTTCTATCACAAGACTGGACACCCAGAATAAAATCACTTTATCTCCCTCAAAATGTAAAGCAACACATTTGAGAGAAATAATGTTGCAAATCGAACTTACGATGCATAAAAGATAGTGGGTACCAACTTTTTCTTCTTATTTTTGCCATTTGTGCCAGCGGGAGCCCCCTTTTCCACATTACCTTATAAAAGAATATAGAGAGATATCATGTCTCGGATACTGACAAGAAAACAAAACGAAGCCCGACACAAATTCTTCGTTCTGAAAGATAATTAGTAGAATACCAGATGAGGGCTGTGATTCCGGAACCAACCCTCCACCACAATTAACTGGATCAATAATTAATCCACAAATAATTCATCAAACTAACCTACAAACACCGTGACAGCGACGAGATGGCGGGTTTCGGGTTCCGGCAGCAGGGACGAGCTCGACGGCAGCACCGACGCGACGAGATCGACGGGCAGAGGCAGCAGCGACGCGACAGTGAATGGCTAGACAGAGACGAGACTGTGAGTGGCTAGACAGAGAACAGAGGTGAGGAAGAAAAGAGGGAAAATGAGGGAGAAAGGAAAATTAGAGAAGAGGCCCATTTTTAATTTATCTGCCTATTTTTATTATTTTAATACTTTTTAAAATAATAAATCACATTTCCGTCGGGAATACGTCACCAATATTTATTAATTTTTAAAAATTTTAACTTTCCGTCGGTAATCCGTCGATAATATTTATTAATTTTAAAAATAATTAATCACAATTCCGTCGAAAATCCGTCGGGAATATTTATTAATTTTTAAAATAATAAAATCACATTTCCGTCGAGAATCCGTCGCCAATATTTATTAAAAATAATTAATCTCATTTCCGTCGGGAATCCGTCGCCAATATTTATTACTTTTTAAAATAATAAATCACATTTCCGTCGGGAATACGTCGCCAATATTTATTAATTTTTAAAAATTTCAATTTTACATCGGTAATCCGTCGATAATATTTATTAATTTTAAAAATAATTAATCACAATTCCGTCGAAAATCCGTCGGGAATATTTATTAATTTTTAAAATAATAAAATCACATTTTCATCGAGAATCCGTCGCCAATATTCATTAAAAATAATTAATCTCATTTCCGTCAGGACTCCGTCGCCAATATTTATTACTTTTTAAAATAATAAATCACATTTCCGTCGGGAATACGTCGCCAATATTTATTAATTTTTAAAAATTTCAATTTTCCATCGGTAATCCGTCGATAATATTTATTAATTTTAAAAATAATTAATCACAATTCCGTCGAAAATCCGTCGGGAATATTTATTAATTTTTAAAATAATAATATCACATTTCCGTCGAGAATCCGTCGCCAATATTCATTAGAAATAATTAATCTCATTTCCGTCGGGAATCCGTCGCCAATATTTATTAATTTTTAAAAATTTTAACTTTCCGTCGATAATACGTCACCAATATTTATTAATTTTAAAATAATTCAATGTCTGTCTGGAATCCGTCGCGAATCATTATTAATTTTAAAAATAATTAAATTTCCGTCTGAAATCTGTTTGTGATACAGACAGATTTAAGACTCAAAATAATTTTTTCCAAAAAAAAATTTAAACAAAAACCAATAAACATCCTAAAACAAGAGTAAAAAATTTGATTTTTAAATAAGTTTCTTCTGTGTACATATACACACTTTTAGATTATAAATTTGATTAAAATTATATTTACATGTTATACACATTATATTTTATCGATATCTTGTTATTCGATGTATTCATTAGATTTATCATCATTAATTGAGGTTAAAATATGCACATAAATAGAAATGTTTACTAACTTGATACCGAAATGTTAACATAATAAAAACAATAAGCTAAAGTAGTTAATATAATCGTAAGAGATTTATGATCAATTATTTTGCAAAATATATCTACTAAATGAATCATTTATTTCTACAAAAATAATCATTGTCTTCAAATTATACGAAAAATTCAAATTGATAACGCTCTTGTGCTCCATTTTGAAATTTCTATATATAATTGAATTTAGAATTTTTTCAATAAGTCAAATAAATGAGGATTACAAATCGGGAAAATGAAAAATATAAAGAACATAATTACATTAGTTATCATACTCAGCTGAATTTTTAATTACTTAATGAATTAAAATTTCAATTTATACAACATCGGTTTTAATCTTACGATATAAATTATAAAAACTTTTTACAACAGCCATGTTGTCACACACAATTATATATACATATATGATTGTTGTGTGTGTATATATATTGACTCCCTAAAACACTACCTAACTAATCAATTAATAAATCTCGAATACTTATACTGTTAATATTTAGGACAATTTCAATTTTAAAGAACATAAGTTAAATAAATGAGTATTTCAAATCAATCATCAAAGATTTTTGAGAGCATAATGACGTTAGTTATGACTTTTGATGCTCATTTGAATTCTTTATCATTTGGTAAATTAAAATTTCATATTCTATAACGTCAATTTCAATCTTATAGTATATGTTATAAATATTTTTTATAATAGTCATGTTGTCACACACAATCTTATATACATATTGTATATACCAAATTAATTAATAAACTTTGAAACTTATATTTTTAATTAGGATTTGTTTTTAAATGTTATAAGCCTAAATTGAGGTATTCATAAACTAATTGTATATGAAATAATAAAAAACTACAATTATTTAGATTAGAGGGAAAAGCTGAGGAAGAAAATATTTGTATTGGAGACGGATTACAGACAGATTTGCTACTGAATATTTTTCATTTTTCACAATTTTTTTTAAAAAGAAAAATGCAACATCCGTCGGCAATCAGTCTTTGATTATCAACTAATTATAGACGGAAATTGGACGAACATGACAAAAAAAATTAAAATTTTTTTAATTAATTTCCGTCGGAAATCCGTCGCTAAATTGTGACGAATTACCTACGGATATTTTTAATTTTTTTTCCTAACTAATATATATTACATTTTAAATTTCAGTCGTAAATGCGTGGAAAATCTACCAACTAATTATCAACTAACACGTTTTAGTCGGAAAGTGGTCGAAAAATAGCAACTGATTTTAGACGACCGGTCAAACGTACTTTCCGTCGGTATTCTGTCTAAGATCCATCTCAAATTTCAGACCGAAATATCCGTCGGCAAATTGGGTTGAAAAAACATGATTTTCTTGTAGTGGATGACTCCATAACAGTGTCATTCTCCTAATGATTATAAGATCATTGATTATTGCTACATTAACCATATTGGTTCTCATTCTTTCCCCATATTCATCCCATAGATTGCAAATGCTAATAAATTTAATATGTGGTGCAACCTTATGTTATGTTTGGCCAGGTCAAAGCTAGATTTGGTATTAGTAATGGGTTATATATGATATTCCACTACAATTTTTGAAGAATAATTAGTACATATTTTAATGTACGGGTGAATTTAGCTCAGAATAGTACATTTAGTAAATTTCTAGTTAAGGAAGTATATTTTTGTTAATTTTATAGTTGTAAAATCTAAGTTTATATGTGAATTGGCATTTTCTTTTTATAAGTAATTAATTATGCATTAACTTGAACAAAAGAGCAGGAGCGCCCTAAGGGTGTGGCGAGTCTTCCGGTCTATATAGGGCACAAAAAACATTTTTATATAGGTATATACATATTTAAAGGTTTTACGAATAAAAATATTATTATATGGGGCACCATATTCATAAAGAGATTAAGAAATGCTATTTTTTATACTACTGAAAAAACACATATTTAAAACATTGATTTTAAATTCCAAATAAAAATGTTATTTATTATTGGCCCAAAACACTATTCATTAATAAAAATGTCAATTTTTAAGGGCTCAAAAACACAAGTCATTAATTAGTAGACTTTACACTTATTGTTTTTCTAGATTAGTTGTATTTGCATGTTCTTTATTTTATCTGCGATTCTTGCGGCTTACCTAAGGGACTATTAGACCATTTGGTGTTTGGTAAAGAGTTTTTTGTTATAGTCTTTTAGAACAAATTCTTTCAAATTCTCAATTCATCTAGGATTTCTAGACTTTAATTTGTATTAAAAATATTCCACTCCAATATTGATGTGATTGAAGACAACAATCTTTAGTTCTACAATTACAATTATACATTGTAATTGTGTTACGTTATTGTGTTCCATAACCCCGACTGCTACAGGAATGCCATTTAGTTGGCCTATTCCTGTTTGAACAGCCTCGATTAATCTCGTCTTTCTTTGATAAGAATCAATAAGATAATTATAAGTTTCATCCTTTGAATGAAATTCAATGGGATCTAGAGAAACAATGTCTTCATCTTTAGGATGTCAAGCACTTGGATCGATCAAAAGTTCTATTCTATCTTAAGTACTCATTTTCAAAAAATATCCACATTGTTCACAAATATTCATTTTTTATGTCAAAAATTTCTTATAATTTAATCCATAACAATTTTCGCAATGAACCTACAAATGCCTATATTTTTTAGTTACATCTATATCATTAGAATTTTCTCTTAGAGTTAAATCACTACCTTGCACGTGGGTTCATGTCCGAACGCTCCCTTTCACCATTATTTTGACCTTCACCACAAATTGACCTATAAATGTAACTATCACTATAATTTCGCAGTATTGATACAAATTTGAGACTTAAGTTAATTATCAATGCAACTATTACTATTGTTATTCCAACTATATTAAGTATCGTACATGTAACGATTATAGTGGGTATCTTCGCTCATAGATCCATTTCGTAGATAACTAGAAATCTGATAACTATAAAGCGAACTTTCTTGTTCACTTAGAAATGAATGATTGTTGTCAATCTAAAAAAATTGATTTTCAATATCAAAATATATGCAATAATTGTCTCTATTACTATCCTTAACCCAAAAAGTTTCATCGAGGATGAAATTTCGAATGTCTGTGATCCTTTATTCGATGTCAAAAACATTCAAAATGTCATCCCCGATTATTCCCCCTGCCCCTACCGTACTGTGACTCTACCAACATTGTTACACATTTTACACTAAAAATGCAAATTGTAAATGTTAGAAAGTATAGGGGAAAATAAGGGTAAAAACAACTTTATACTACATTGGCTTATCATCAACATGTAGGAAAAATTTATATTTTTCCTTTCTATTTCAGAACAAAATAAAGATTTCAATCCCTTTTGGAAAATAGAAAGCATAGCATATGCACGTAGCACATATAAATCGGCATTAATCCAAAATGATTCAAGTCGATACAAGAGATTGTTCACTGTGAATTCCAACTCTCTCGTCCTCTCCATAGAGATGATGTTAAGAAGTTTCAAATCTACCATCTCTTCATTGATCTATAACATAAAAATATGGATTTGACAATTTGACTAACGAAAAATAGAATTTGACGAAAATATGTATAACAAATGCATGCAGTACAAAAATCATCTTTAATCTCATGATAGGGCAATGCTTTGACTCTACCTTTTATTAAAAATATAATTTGAAATATATTTTGGTTCAAAGTAGATTGATCTATATACTTTGAATCTCTGTATGAGAAAATCAAATGAGAAAACATAAATATTAAAAATATAATTAGTTTATCTTAAATGTTAATGCAATTTTGATAGGAAAAAATGCATTTGGGGCATGAAGCCATCCAATTTTTTTAAGCAAAGAACAGGAGAGATAGTTGTTGGGTGGAAGGAGAGCAGAGTTGATTTTTGGTTTTGGAAATCCTATATATATATACCATTATTAAATAAAGAGAAGAAGAGAAGAGAAGCAACGTACTGAAGGATTTGGCTGATGTTCCTTTATAAATATAAGAAGTTTCTTTCCTATAAGAAAAAATAAAAAATAAATCGTTTGTACTCGATATTTCCAAAATAAAGATCTTTTGAGACTTATGTTCTTTAATGGTAAACTTCTTTTTTCTCATTGAGATCAATGGAAGAATTAGATAATTTCCAGGACTAACTTTATCCTTTTTCCTTTTAGTTTTCAAGAATCAAGAAAGAACAATGTTTTATTCATCTAGATATGCTAAAGCATCTGAAGATAAGGAATTAAGGATAATTATCGAGCCATAAGGGAAGGTCACCAACTCTAAAGTGTATTCCTGCAACAACTAACAATCATTCAAGAAGTGTGAGGAGCTTTTAAGATAGGAAACTGGAAAATGACAATTTATACTTCTTTAATTTCTTTTATACTACAAAGAAAGATACAATTATTCCCTTAAAAAAATATATATTGAAGAAAAGAAAGAAATATACTGTTATCAGGTGAAATGGTCCTTACTGTATAGAAAATAAGATGGTTTGTAAATGGAATGGATTCAGATTTCAAAGTTTGTATTATCAATTGGATTTGTAGACCCCATAACAGTGACACTCTCCTAATGGTTTTAGGATCAATGACCATTGCTACATTAATCATCTAATTGGTTCGTATTCATTCCCCATATTCATCCCCTAGATTGAAAATACTAATAATTTCAATAAGTGGTGCAACCTTCTGTAAAGTTTGGCCGTGTCAAAGCTAGATTTGGGATTAGTATATATGATATTCAACCACAATTTCTTTTAAGTTTGCACTAGTAAATATGAAGAATAATTAGATCATATTTACTTGAATAAATAGATCATATCCTCATTTTGAAGAACCATGATCTCGTGGTTCAAAGCTTAAAAAAAATTAAAATATAATTTTATTTGGTACATTAATTTTGTCACCATGTCATGATTTTTATTTGTATCTATCATATACAAATTTAAATTGATAAGATAATGTTACTTATAAACAAAAGAATTATGATTAATGATAATATATTTGAAACTAAGAAAATTCCTACTAACATTGACACCGGAAGGATGTATTATCGATTGCGCTAAGAAAGCATTTATAGGTAAGAACATAAGAGAAGTAATAGAGCTTTGATACATCAATACTTTCAAATTAGCACATTTTAATAACAAACTCCCTTAGGTTCCAGCCGCATCAAATTCTGTTGATTCACAGAAACTTCAAGTTGAAAAGTCGTCATAGTTCAAATTCAAAGAAACTAAAAGAAGCGATAGATGGATGAGCGATTGAAAGAAAGTCATTTGACTCATAAGATTTATATAGAGGGAGGGGAACTGTGTAAATTCTGATGAAGACATTAATAGATGTAGGAGATAGCAATGTATCATACTAAAAGCAGAGAAAACGGGTGAGCAGAAAAAATCAGAAGATGAAATCAGAGAAAGAGAGGAAAGTTTGGGATCAAACTGAGTGAGGAGAAAAATTGAAACCATGCTACTGGATTCAGAAGGAGAATTCAGACAAAAGAGGAAAGTATAGAATCAAACCACTGACGTAAAAAGATTGGAATCATGTCTGAATCAGAGAAGCAATAAAAGAGGAAAGTATGGAAACAAAGAATTAAAATCATGTGACTTCGATTAAAGGAAATCAGAGAAGAAGGGAACAAAAGAGGAAAGCATGGAAACAGATGGAAGCAGAGATATTGAAAGCAGAGAGAAAGGAGAAAAAATTGAATCTTGCAAGGAAATGGAGAAAGAGAGAAACAATTGATTTCAACGCAGCAGCTGGTCCTGCGATACAGTGCCCGAAAGAGGGGAGGGGGGACCTTGGCTGTCTGATACTCTGATGCTTGCAGATTCGACGAAAATCATCTACACCGTTCGATTAAGAAAGTCACGAAAATGTACTAGTAGTAGTATAAGTATAACAATATAAGGTGTATATATTTTGCCACTTTCCTTTCCTTTCCCTCTATTTAGTATCTTTTACGTCGTACCAATAAAATAAATTAAATAATAAATACTAACAAATCAAGTAACTAAACATATATATATATATATATCCTTCAAAGTCTTTAATTCCTTTTGTGAAAAGGACTTATCTTAAATAAGAAATAAATAAATTTAATAATAAATACTGACAAATCAGGTGATTAAAGATATATCTTTTAAAGTATTAAATTCCTTTTGAGAAAAGAACTTCTTTTAAGAAACAAATAAATTAAATAATAAATACTCAAAAATCAGTTACCAAAAATATATCCTTCAGAGTATTGGATTCCTATTGAAAAAATGACTTCTCTTAAATAAAAAACAAACACTTTTATATATATATGAACAAAACCTTCATTGGAGATCTGAGTCTCTTACGTACACAAAATCTTTCGTACTCTTGAGTTCTGGGAAAAGCCGCAGAATCTCTGCAGCACACTGGTGAAAGGTACTTCTTCTTTTCTTTTCATCCATGCTGAGAAGTTTCATTGTGATTTCCATATATTTCAACTGCATATATGGCAAAGAATGCGTACGGTAAATCTTCAAAGCATAGATGGATTCTAATGTTTTATTGGAAAGCAATAGCTTTCTTATTAATCAAAGCAACCAAGCAATGTTATTGAATCTGATCTCATAATATTGTTGACTATAATTTGATCTTCTGTTTGCTTAAAATTTCACGAGAATTGAGATAATTTTAAGGTTTAGATAAGAATTTTTTTCCTTTCCTCCCCTTTTCCTTTCGGTTTCACCTGAGGTTTTTGAATCTGCACCATAATGCATTTTGACATATGCAATAAATAACCTGATCTGTTGTTAGGCCAGAAGGAAAAAAAAAAGAATTATATATAAGAAAAGCTTTATGTTGTTGTTTCAATGGCACATCAGGAGTCAGGGCCAAAAGCATGAAAGAGGAGGGGAAACCGACCTTTTTATTTTAGGTTTTCTAACACTACCAAGTAATTTTTGGTCAAAAACAAGGGGAATTTTTTTAATTTTTTTTGAAAAAGAAAGGGAATAGATTCTTCAATTCGGTCCTTTCCGAGCTAGGTAAAAATTCAATTCCTTTTAGAAGTAGTAAAAGTTAAATTACAAGAACCACCAATAATTCGTACATTCATACCCCTTGCCTTTTATCTGTGTGGGTAATATAACCCCTTGTCATTTTTACCTTTTCAATTCCATTCTTTTCAAAAAAAAAATGCTTCTTTATTGGGTAGATGTAGTTCAATAAATTGTGTCTTTAGTGAAGTTATTTCAAAAGAAAACTGTGATTGTATGTTTGCAATAATATATATATATATATATGTATCTATAGCATAATTTTTACATAATACATGCAGATTAACTTTGGGCAGAATATACAAAATCATGGAGCCAAAAAATCAAGAAATCATGGAAACTACAGACCGAATTTCACAATTGCCAGAAACATTAGTACATCATATTTTGTCTTTTCTTCAATTTAAAGATGCTGTAAATGCATCTGCGGTATCAAAGAGCTTCCACAATGCTTGGACAACACTTCCATACTTGAATTTTGGTGAAGATTGTTTTCCAACATTAACAATTTACGGTGACATCATTGACAGAATACAAAAGATACGACAGTTTTTGGACCTCGTAGATCTCATGATCACAATGCGGTTGAAACAAAAATTAAGCATACACAAGTTCATGATTCAACTGCCAGGGTACTTAATTGATTTAAGTCCTCATATTGACAAAGTCATGGATTCAGTCACAGAGGCAAAAGTCCAAGAATTAGAATTTGAAATTAGAAATAAACTTGATAAGAGGTACTCACTCCCAGAAGCTGTCTATGCTGCCAATGGACTGGTTAAGCTTAGGTTGGAAGGATTCAAGCTGGATTCACCTCGTGGATGTGTGAAACTTTTGTCCCTACGAGAATTGTATTTGTCCAGAACCGGTATGGACAACCATTTAATCCAACTTCTTGTTTCGAGCTGCCCAAGTCTGGAGATTTTGGAATTGAGGGCATGTCATGGTTTCGACAGCTTTCGAATTTTTGAAGCACCTAAATTGAAAAGGATTTTCTTGGATAACATTGATACCTTTCATGATTTCAAGATCAATATTCAAGCACCAAATCTTGAAGACCTCTCCTACAATGGGGGTGGCAAATTGATTGAAGTTAACATAAGTGCCTGCACATCATTGAAGTATTTATGTTTAAATAAACTCATTGTCCCAGCCAACTGGGTAACTAACCTGTTATCCACTCTCTTACTCTTGGAATGCTTCACTTTAATAAATTGTGAAGGATTAGAGTATTTTCATGCTACAAGCAATTGCCTCAAACATGTATTTCTAATGAATTGTGTTAACCTTGTTAGTCTTCATCTTGATACGCCTAATCTAACTTCATTCTACTATACTGGAGATGTTTCAATAAATCTCTCATTGAAAGCTTCGGCAATCAAGAACCTTAGTGTTGGTCCACCCGACACAAATCCTTGGTGTCGGAATAAGCTGATTGAGTTTCTTGGCAATTTTAATCATTTCAAAGCTCTGACTTTAAGATTCTGGGAAAACAAGGTATGCCATATTGGATCTTAAATTAATACAAATATCTTATAGCATTGGTAATCTATTATTTAATTTCAATCTCTCATAGATACTTGCCTTTTTGTTTTGTTTTATAAATAGGCTATAATTGTTCCAAAGGACACCCGTAGAAGGTTCAGCTCTCCGCTCTATAGTGTTAAATTGTTGACTATAAACCCTTATTGGGTGGATAAATCAGCATTTTTGGACTTGTTGGATTCTATTCTATGGATTGCTCCTTGCTTGGACAGTTTAACCTTCGAAACTAATCTTACAATGCAGGTATGATCATGAATATGTACAGTACTTAAATTCCTATTAAGTTTCTATTCTCTTTTTTTTTTTTCAATTGCACAAGTTTGGAGGCTTTCTTGCACACAAAAATGTGCACTACATTTTTATTACAATTTTGTTTTCTTGTTTCAGTTTATTCATGATAAGAGTCAGAATGATGAAGTAGAAGACTGCAGTTGTTGCTCATCCATTCCAATTAATTGTTGGCGCCATAGTCTCAGGAAAGTCAAATGTGAGAACATAGAAGAGATTACAGATGAAGAGTTGTTGAAAAATTATTTTTTCGAGAATGCAAAAATGTTCGAGAGTGTTGATTTTGCCTAAGAACGTCGTCTTCGAGTACTCCTAATAATTTGTTTTATGTAATTCTCAAATGATTCTGATTTATTTATTTTTTTAATAAATAGTTCATTATTTGTGTTAGATAATATTTATGGAATAACTATCCAAGCAATTGTGAATTAGCCATTATGCAAGTCAATTGAGCTGTTGCTAAATCATTATCTGATGTTGTTTTGATTACTTAAGCATATAGTGAAAATTTTAATTAAAGACAAAACTTCCGTCCGAAAAATAAGTGTTGCACAATAATTAAATTTTATGTTTTACCTAAAATGCAAGAATTTATATATAATAAAACACGAATTTTGTGTAGAATGATAAGTTTGTTCAAGGATTTGTAAGACGAATATAAAACCCAAATTTTGTAAAATTCTTTAATATTGCAGAACTAAAAATAAGAAAGTCTGAAATATTCGGATAGGATGCTAGTTATGGTTTTCTATATATGCAGGTACAGTAAAATCTTTAGGCTTCCTTTCGTTGTTGTTTTTCCTTCAATTAAATTTTCAGACCTACAATTGTCCTTTCAATTTAAAGTAAATAATGGAGACAGAGACATTGCATTGCATGATCGTGGTATGGCAGCAGTAGCAAAGAAAGAAGCACGAGATTGCACTTAGTGCTAGGCTTCCGCTGAACGTACTTATCCTGTAGCTTCCTTCCCTCGATTTCTTTATTAGGAATAAATAGGGAAAGGGAAGTTCCAAAAAAAAAAAACAGTCCTCCTCTGTACCCCAAAGTCACGAAACGGTGCTAGTAGTAGTATTAGTATAACACTATAAGGTGTATATATCTCACCCCTTTCCTTTCCTTTCCTTCTATTTAGTGTCTTTAAGTCATACCAATAAACCAATAAAATAAATTAAATAATAAATAGTCAGAAATCACGTGAGAATGATATATCCTTCACAGTTTTGAATTCCTCTCCATAAAAGATAAAAGGACTTCTCTTAAATAAAAAATAAATAAATTATGAATTAATTTTGATAAAAGGACTTCTTTTAAATAAAAAACAAATAAATTAAATAATAAATACTGAAAAATGATGTTGTCAAAATATATCCTTCAAAGTCTTGAATTCCTTTTGAAAAAATGACTTATCTTAAATAAAAACAAATAAATTAAATAATAAATATTGAGAAATTACGTGCACTAGCATATATACTTCAAAGTCTTCGATTCCTCTTGGTAAAAGACTTCTCATAAATAAGAAAACAAATAAATTAAATAATAAATACTGAGAAATTACGTGGCCAAAAGATATATCCTTCAAAATCTTGGATTCCTCTTGGTAAAAGAACTTCTTTTAAATAAAAAAACAAATAAATTAAATAATAAATACGGAGAAATCAGGTTGTCAAGAATATATATCCTTTAAAGTCTTGAATTCCTTTTTAAAAAATGACTTATCTTAAATAAGAAATAAATAAATTAAATAATAAATACTGCGAAAAATCACTGGTAAAAAATATATCCTGCAAAGTCTTGAATTTCTTTTAGAAAAAATGACTTATGTTAAATAATAAACAAATTAATTAATTAATAAATACTGAGAAATTATGTGCACTAGCATATATCCTTCAAAGTCTTGGATTACTCTTGGTAAAAGGACTTCTCTTAAATAAGAAACAAATAAATTAAATAATAAATAATGAGAAATCATGTTGTCAAAAATATATGCTTCAAAGTCTTGGATTCATTTTGACAAAAAGACTTATCTTAAGTAAGAAACAAATAAATTAAATAATAAACACTCAGAAATTACATGGCCAAGGATATATCATTCAAAGTCTTGGATTCCTCTTCGTAAAGGACTTCTCTTAAATAAGAAACAAATAAATTCAATAATAAATACTCAGAAATCATGTTGTCAATATATATTTCAAAGTTTTGGATTCCTTTTGAGAAAAAGACTTATCTTAAATAACAAACAAATAAATTAAATAATAAATACTGAGAATTCATGTTGTCAAAAATATATGCTTCAAAATCTTGAATTCCTCTAGCTAAAAGGACTTCTTTTCAATAAGAAATAAATAAATTAAATAATAAATACGGATAAATCATGTTGTCAAGAATATATCCTTCAATGCCTTTATTCCTTTTGATAAAATGACTTATCTTAAATAAGAAACAAATAAATTAAATAATAAATACTAAGAAAACACATGGTCAAAATATATCCTTCAAAGTCTTGAATTTCTTTTAGGAAAATGACTAATGTTAAATAATAAACAAATAAATTAATTAACAAATACTGAGAGATTACGTGCACTAGCATATCTCCTTCAAAGTCTTGGATTCCTCTTGGAAAAAGGACTTCCCTTAAATAAGAAAACAAATAAATTAAATAATAAATACGGAGAAATCATGTTGTCAAAAATATATCCTTCAAAGTCTTGAATTCCTTTTTAGAAAATGACTTATCCTAAATAAGAAACAAATAAATTAAATAATAAATACGGAGAAATCATGTTGTCAAGAATATATCCTTCAAAGTCTTGAATTTCTTTTAGAAAAGAACTTAACTTAAATAAGAAATTAAATAATAAATACTAAGACATCACGTGGTCAAAAATATATCTGAAAAACCTAAGAGGAGGGGGGTGAATTAGGTTTTTATCCGATTTTTCAACCTATTTCAATAAAACACTCTTTGAAAACAAATATCAAACACTTGGTGTGCTAGTTGTGTGGGAAATAATGTGTTCAAGTAAAATGCAAAAATTACATGAACTAGCATATATACTTCAAAGTCTTCGATTTCTTTTGGTAAAAGGACTTCTCTTAAATAAGAAACAAATAAATTAAATAATAAAGACGGAGAAATCATCTTGACAACAATAAATATTTCAAAGTCTTGAATTCATTTTAGAAAAGAACTTAACTTAAATAATAAACAAATAAATTAAAAAATAAATACTAAGAAATCAGGTGGTCAAAAATATATCCTTCAAAGTCTTGAATTTCTTTTAGAAAAATGACTTACGTTAAATAATAAACAAATAAATTAATTAATAAATACTGAGAAATTACGTGCACTAGCATATATACTTCAAAGTCTTTGATTCCTCTTGGTAAAAGGACTTCTCTTAAATAAGAAACAAAAAAATTAAATAATAAAGACGAAGAAATCATGTTGTCAACAATAAATCTTTCAAAGTCTTGAATTCCTTTTAGAAAAAAAAACTTAACTTAAATAATAAACAAATAAATTAAAAAATAAATACTAAGAAATCACGTGGTCAAAATTATATCCTTCAAAGTCTTGAATTTCTTTTAGAAAAATGACTTACGTTAAATAATAAACAAATAAATTAATTAGTAAATACTGAGAAATTGCGTGAACTAGCATATATACTTCAAAGTCTTCGATTTCTTTTGGTAAAGGACTTCTCTTAAATAAGAAACAAATAAATTAAATAATAAAGACGAAGAAATCATGTTGTCAACAATAAATCTTTCAAAGTCTTGAATTCCTTTTAGAAAAAAAAAACTTAACTTAAATAATAAACAAATAAATTAAAAAATAAATACTAAGAAATCACGTGGTCAAAATTATATCCTTCAAAGTTTTGAATTTCTTTTAGAAAAATGACTTACGTTAAATAATAAACAAATAAATTAATTAGTAAATACTGAGAAATTACGTGAACTAGCATATATACTTCAAAGTCTTCGATTTCTTTTGGTAAAAGGACTTCTCTTAAATAAGAAACAAATTAATTAAATAATAAAGACGGAGAAATCATCTTGACAACAATAAATCTTTCAAAGTCTTGAATTCCTTTTAGAAAAGAACTTAACTTAAATAATAAACAAATAAATTAAATAATAAATACTAAGAAATCACGTGGTCAAAAATATATCCTTCAAAGTCTTAAATTTCTTTTAGAAAAATGACTTATGTTAAATAATAAACAAATTAATTAATTAATAAATACTAAGAAGTTACGTGCACTAGCATATATACATCAAAGTCTTCGACTCTTGTTGGTAAAAGGACTTCTCTTAAATAAGAAACAAATAAATTAAATAATCAATACTGAGAAATTACGTGGCCAAAAGATATATCCTTCAAAGTCTAGTATTCCTCTTGGTATAAGAACTTCTTTTAAATAAAAAACAAATAAATTAAATAATAAATACGGAGAAATCATGTTGTCAAAAATATATCCTTCAAATTATTGAATTCCTTTTTAGAAAATGACTTATCTTAAATAAGAAAGAAATAAATTAAATAATAAATACTGAGAAATCACTAGTCAAAAATATATCCTTCAAAGTCTTGAATTTCTTTTATAAAAATGACTTATGTTAAATAATAAACAAATAAATTGATTAATAAAACTGAGAAATTATGTGCACTAGCATATATCCTTCAAAGTCTTGGATTCCTCTCGGTAAAAGGACTTTTCTTAAAGAAGAAGAAACAAATAAATTAAATAATAAACAATGAGAAATCATGTTGTCAAAAATATATACTTCAAACTCTTGGATTCCTTTTGACAAAAAGACTTATCTTAAGTAAGAAACAAATAAATTAAATAATAAACAATGAGAAATTACGTGGCCAAGAATATATATCCTTCAAAGTCTTGGATTCCTCTTCGTAAATGACTTATCTTAAATAAGGAACAAATAAATTCAATAATAAATACTCAGAAATCATGTTGTCAAAAATATATATTTCAAAGTTTTGGATTCCTTTTGAGAAAAAGACTTGTCTTAAATAACAAACAAATAAATTAAACAATAAATACTGAGAATTCATGTGGTCAAAAATATATGCATCAAAGTCTTGAATTCCTCTTGGTAAAAGGACTTCTTTTAAATAAGAAATAAATAAATTAAATAATAAATACGGAGAAATCATGTTGTCAAGAATATATCCTTCAATGCTTTAAATTAAATAATAAATACTAAGAAATCACATGGTGAAAAATATATCATTCAAAGTCTTGAATTTATTTTAGAAAAATGACTTATGTTAAATAATAAACAAATAAATTAATTAACAAATACTGAGAGATTACGTGGACTAGCATATATATCATTCAAAGTCTTGGATTCCTTTTGGAAAAGGACTTCCCTTACACAAGAAAACAAATAAATTAAATAATAAATACGGAGAAATTGTGTTGTCAAGAATATATCCTTCAAAGATTTGAATTCCTTTTGAGAAAATGACTTATCCTAAATAAGAAACAAATAAATTAAATAATAAATACGGAGAAATCATGTTGTCAAGAATATATCCTTCAAAGTCTTGAATTTCTTTTCGAAAATAACTTAACTGAAATAAGAAATTAAATAAATTAAATAATAAATACTAAGACATCACGTGGTCAAAAATATATCTGAAAAACCTAAGAAGAGGGGGGTGAATTAGGTTTTTATTCGATTTTTCAACCTAATTCAATAAAACACCTCTTTGACAACAAATATCAAACATTTGGTGTGCTAGTTGTGTGAGAAAATAATGTGTTCAAGTAAAATGGAGAAATTAAAGTCTTGGATTTCTCTTGGTAAAAGGACTTCTCTTAAATAAGAAAACAAATAAATTAAAAAATAAAGACGGAGAAATCAGGTTGTCAAGAATAAATCTTTCAAAGTCTTGAATTCATTTTAGAAAATAACTTTACTTAAATAATAAACAAATAAATTAAATAATAAATACTTAGAAATCATGTTGTCAAAAATATATGTTTCAAAGTCTTGAATTCCGTTTGAGAAATTGACTTATTTTAAATAAGAAACTAAGAAATTAAATAATAAATACTGAGAAATCATTGGTCAAAAATATAACCTTCAAAATATTGAATTTCTTTTAGGAAAAAAGACTTATCTTAAATAAGAAACAAATAAATTAAATAATAAATACTGGGAAATTACGTGGCGAAGGATATATCCTTCAAAGTCTTGGATTCCTGAGAGATTACGTGCACTAGCATATATATCATTCAAAGTCTAGGATTACTCGTGGTAAAAGGATTTCTCTTAAATTAAAAATAAATAAATTAAATAATAAATACTAAAGAAATCACGTGGTCAAAAATATATCTTTCAAAGTCATTAATTTCTTGTAGGAAAATGACTTATTTTAAATAATAAACAAATTAATTAATTAAAAAATGCTGAGAAATTACGTGCACTAGCATGTTGTCAAAAATATATGCTTCAAAGATTTGATTTTCTTTTGAGAAAATTACTTATCCTAAATAAGAAACAAATAAATTAAATAATAAATACGGAGAAGTCATGTTGTCAAAAATATATCCTTCAAAGTTTTGAATTTCTTTTAGAAAAGAACTTAACTTAAATAAGAAATTAAATAAATTAAAGAATAAATACTAAGATATCACGTGGTCAAAAATATATCTAAAAAACCTAAGAGGAGGGGGTGAATTAGGTTTTTATTCGATTTTTCATCCTAATTCAATAAAACACCTCTTTGACAACAAATATCAAACATTTGGTGTACTAGTTGTGTGAGAAAATAATGTGTTCAAGTAAAATGCAGAAATTAAAGTCTTGGATTTCTCTTGGTAAATGGACTTCTCTTAAATAAGAAAATAAATAAATTAAATAATAAAGACGGAGAAATCAGGTTGTCAAAAATAAATCTTTCAAAGTCTTGAATTCATTTTAGAAAATAACTTTACTTAAATAATAAACAAATAAATTAAATAATAAATTCTAAGAAATCACGTGGTCAAAAATATATCCTTCAAAGTCCTGAATTTCTTTTACAAAAATAACTTATGTTAAATAATAAACAAATAAATTAATTAATAAATACTAACAAATTACGTGCACTAGCATATATACTTCAAAGTCTTCGATTCCTCTTGGTAAAAGAACTTCTCTTAAATAAGAATCAAATAAATTAAATAATAAATACTGAGAAATTACGTGGCCAAAGATATATCCTTCAAAGTATTGATTCGTCTCCGTAAAAGAACTTCTCTTAAATAAGAAACAAATAAAATAAATAATAAATACGGAGAAATCAAGTTGTCAAGAATATATTCTTCAAAGTCTTGAATTCCTTTTGAGAAAATGACTTATCTTAAATAACAAATAAATAAATTAAATAATAAATACTCAGAATTCATGTTGTCAAAAATATATGCTTCAAAGTCTTGAATTCCTCTAGGTAAAAGGACTTCATTTAAATAAGAAACAAATAAATTAAATAATAATTACGGAGAAATCATGTTGTCAAGAATATATCTTTCAAAGTCTTGAATTCCTCGTGCTAAAATGACTTCTCTTAAATAATAAATAAATAAATTAAATAATAAATACTAAAGAAATCACGTGGTCAAAAATATATCTTTCAAAGTCATTAATTTCTTGTAGGAAAATGACTTATTTTAAATAATAAACAAATAAATTAATTAAAAAATGCTGAGAAATTACGTGCACTAGCACGTTGTCAAAAATATATCCTTCAAAGTCTTGAATTCCTTTTGAGAAAAATGACTTATCTTAAATAAGAAACATATAACTTAAATAATAAATACAGAGAAATCACGTGGTCAAAAATATATCCTTCAAAGTCTTGAATTTCTTTTAGGAAAATCACTTATGTTAAATAATAAATTAATTAAATAATTAATAAATATTGAGACAGTACGTGCACTAGCATATATGATTCAAAGTCTAGAATTCCTCGTGATAAAAGGACTTCCCTTAAAAAAGAAACAAATAAATTAAATAATAAATACCTAGAAATCATGTTGTCAAAAATATATGTTTCAAAGTCTTGAATTCCGTTTGAGAAAATGACTTATCTTAAATAAGAAACTAATAAATTAAATAATAAATACTGAGAAATCATTGGTCAAAAATATAACCTTCAAAATCTTGAATTTGTTTTAGGAAAAAAGACTTATCTTAAATAAGAAACAAATAAATTAAATAATAAATATTGAGAAATTACGTGGCGAAGGATATATCCTTCAAAGTCTTGGATTCCTCTCGGTAAAATGACCTCTTTTAAAAAAGAAACAAATAAATTAAATAATAAATACGGAGAAATCATGTTGTCAAAAATATATGCTTCAAAGTCTGGGATTCCTTTGGAGAAAAAGACTTATCTTAAGTAAGAAACAAATAAATTAAATAATAAAGACTGAGAAATTAGTGACCAAGGATATATCCTTCAAAGTCTTGGATTTCTTTTGTTAAAAGGACTTCTCTTAAATAAGAAACAAATAAATTAAATAATAAATACTGAGAAATCACATAGTGAAAAATATATCATTCAAAGTCTTGAATTTATTTTAGTAAAATGACTTATGTTAAATAATAAGCAAATAAATTAATTAACAAATACTGAGAGATTACGTGCACTAGCATATATATCATTCTAAGTCTTGGATTCCTTGTGGTAAGAGGACTTCTCTTAAATAAGAAACAACTAAATTAAATAATAAATACGGATAAATCATGTTGTCAAGAATATATCCTTCAGAGTCTTGAATTCCTTTTGAGAAATTGACTTATCTTAAATAACAAACAAATAAATTAAATAATAAATACTGAGAATTCATGTTGTCAAAATTATATGCTTCAAAGTCTTGAATTCCTATTGGTAAAAGGACTTCATTTAAATAAGAAACAAATAAATTAAATAATAAATACGGAGAAATCATGTTGTCAAGAATATATATCCTTCAAAGTCTTGAATTCCTTTTAGAAAAAAGAACTTAACTTAAATAAGAAATAAATAAATTAAATAATAAATACTAAGAAATCACGTGGTAAAAAATGTATCTTTCAAAGTCTTAAATTTCTTGTAGGAAAATGACTTATTTTAAATAATAAACAAATAAATTAATTAAAAAATGCTGAGAAATTACGTGCACTAGCATGTTGTCAAAAATATATCCTTCAAAGTCTTGAATTTCTTTTGAGAAAATGACTTATCTTAAATAAGAAACAAATAAATTAAATAATAAATACAGAGAAATCACGTGGTCAAAAATATATCCTTCAAAATCTTGAATTTCTTTTAGGAAAATGACCTATGTTAAATAATAAATTAATTAATTAATAAATAAATAGTGAGACATTACGTGCACTAGCATATAACATTCAAAGTCTAGGAATGCTCGTGGTAAAATGACTTCGCTTAAAAAAATACTTATATATATTGAGAAAATAATAAATACTGAGAAATCACTCGTCAAAAAAATAACCTTCAAAATCTTGATTTTATTTTAGGAAAAAGACTTATCTTAAATAAGAAACAAATAAATTAAATAATAAATACTGAGAAATCACTGGTCAAAATAATAACCTTCAAAATCTTGAATTTCTTTTAGGAAAAAGACTTATCTTAAATAAGAAAAAAAATAAATTAAATAATAAATGTTGAGAAATTACGTGGCGAAAGATATATCCTTCAAAGTCTTGGATTTCTCTTGATAAAATGACGTCTTTTAAATAAGAAACAAATAAATTAATGAATAAATATTGAGAAATTACATGTATTAACGTATATCTTTCAAAGTCTTGAATTTCTTTTACGAAAATGTCTTATGTTAAAAAATAAACAAATAAATTAATTAATAAATACTGAGAAATTACGTGCACTATCATATAGATCCTTCAAAGTCTTGGATTCCTTTTGGTAAAAAGACTTCTCTTAAATAACAAACAAATAAATTAAATAATAAATACGGAGAAATCATGTTGTCAATAATATATCTTTCAAAGTCTTGGATTCCTTTTGAGAAAATGACCTATCTTAAATAAGAAACAAATAAATTAAATAATAAATCATATTGTCAAGAATATAAATACTTCAAAATCTTGAATTTCTTTTATAAAAATGATTTATGTTAAATAATAAACAAATAAATTAATTAATAAATACTGAGAGCTTACGTGCACTAGCATATATCTTTCAAAGTCTTGGATTCCTCTTGTTAAAAGGACTTCTCTTAAATAAGAAACAAATAAATTAAATAATAAATACGGAGAAATCATATTGTCAAAAATATATCCTTAAAGTCTTGAATTCCTTTGGAGAAAATGACTTATCTTAAATAAGAAAACAAATAAATTAAATAATAAATACGGAGAAATAATGTTGTCAAGGATATATCCTTCAAAGTCTTGAATTCCGTTTGATAAAATGACTTATCTTAAATAATAAAAAAATAAATGAAATAATAAATACTGAGAAATCACTAGTCAAAAATATATGTTTCAAAGACTTGAATTTCTTTTAGGAAAATGACTTATGTTAAATAATAAACAAATAAATTCATTAATAAATACTGAGAAATTACGTGCAGTAGCTTATATCCTTCAAATTCTTCGATTCCTCCTGGTAAAAGAACTTAACTTAAATAAGAAATAAATAAATTAAATAATAAATACAGAGATATTATGTTGTCAAAAATATATGATTCAAAGTCTTGGTTTCCTTTTGAGAAAAAGACTTATCTAAAATAAGAAAAAAATAAATTAAATAATAAATACTGAGAAATTACCTGGTGAAGGATATATCCTACAAAGTCTTGGATTCCTCTCGGTAAAAGGACTTCTATTAAATAAGAAACAAATAAATTAAATAATAAATACAGAGAAATCATGTTGTCAAAAATATATGTTTCAAAGTCTTGGATTCCTTTGGAGAAAAAGACTTATCTTAAGTAAGAAAAAAATAAATTAAATAATAAACACTGAGAAATTAGTGACCAAGGATATATCCTTCAAAGTCTTTGATTTCTCTTGGTAAAAGGACTTATCTTAAATAAGAAATAAATAAATTAAATAATAAATACTGAGAAATTACATGGCGAATGAGATATCCTTCAAAGTCTTGGATTCTCTCTCGGTAAAAGGACTTCTTTTAAATAAGAAACAAATAAATTAAATAATAAATACGGAGAAATCATGTTGACAAAAATATATGATTCAAAGTCTTGGATTCCTTTTGAGAAAAAGACTTCTCTTAAATAAAAAACAAATAAATTAAATAATAAATACAGAGAAATTACGTAGCCAATGATATATATCCTTCAAAGTTTTGGATTCTTCTTGGTAAAATGACTTCTTTTAAATAAGAAACAAATAAATTAAATAATAAATACGGAGAAATCATGTTGTCAAGAATATATATCTTTCAAAGTCTTGAATTTCTTTTATAAAAATGATTTATGTTAAATAATAAAAAAATAAATTAATTAATAAATACTGAGATATTACGTGCACTAGCATATATCCTTCAAAGTCTTGGATTCCTCTTGTTAAAATGACTTCTCTCAAATACGAAACAAATAAATTAAATAATAAATACGGAAAAATCATGTTATCAAGAATATATCCTTTAAAGTCTTGAATTTCTTTGGAGAAAATGACTTATCTTAAATAAGAAACAAATAAATTAAATAATAAATACGAAGAAATAATGTTGTCAAGAATATATTCTTCAAAGTCTTGAATTCCTTTTGAGAAAATGATTTATCTTAAATAAAAAAAAATTAAATAATAAATATGAGAAATGACGTGGTCAAAAATATATCCTTCAAAGTTTTGAATTTCTTTTAGTAAAATGACTTATGTTAAATAATAAACATATAAATTAATTAATAATTACTGAGAAATCACGTGGTCAAAAATATATCATTCATAGTCTTGAATTTCTTTTTGAGAAATGACTTATGTTAAATAATAAACAAATAAATTAATTAATAAATATTGAAAAATTATGTGCACTAGCATATATCCTTCAAAATTTTAGATTTTTCTTGATAAAAGGACTTTTCTTAAATAAGAAACAAATAAATTAAATAATAAATACTGAGAAATCATGTTGTCAAAAATATATGATTTAATGTCTTGGATTCCTCTTGGTAAAAGGATTTCTTTTAAATGAGAAACAAATAAATTAAATAATAAATACGGAGAAATTATGTTGTTAAAAGTATATCCTTCAAAGTCTTGGATTCTTCTTGGTAAAAGGACTTCTTTTAAATAAGAAACAAATAAATTAAATAATAAATACGAGGAAATGAGATTGTCAAGAATATATATCAAGTTTTGAATTCTTTGTAGAAAAGAACTTAACTAAGTTAACTTAAATAAGAAACAAATAAATTAAATAAAAAATACTAAAAAATCACGTGTCTCTCATTTAAAACATGATTCCGGATAGGAAAAGGACTTCTAACAAACACTTTTATATATATATATATATATATATATGAACATAACCTTCATTGCTGATCGGAGTCTCTTACGTACACAAAATCTTTCGTACTTCAAAGCATATATCACTGGTGAAAGGTACTTCTTCTTTTCTTTTCATCCATGCTGAGAAGTTTCATTGTGATTTCCATATATTTCAACTGCATATATGGCAAAGAATGCGTACGGTAAATCTTCAAAGCATAGATGGATTCTAATATTTTATTGGAAAACAATAGCTTTCTTATTAATCAAAGCAAACAACCAATGTTATTGAATATGATCTCAGAATATTTTTTACTATAATTTGATCATCCGTTTGCTTAAAATTTCTCGAGAATTGAGATAATTTTGAGGTTTACGTAAGAAATCTTTTCCTTTCCTCTCCTATTCCCTTCAGATTTAAGTAAAACTTCAATTCCTTTCAGAAGTAGGTAAGAAAGAACCACCAATAATTCGTACATTCATACCCCTTGCCTTTTATCTGTGTAGGTAATATAATCCCTTGTCTTTTAATTAACTTTTCAATTCCATTCTTTTTTTAAAAAAAAATTTTGCTTCTTTATTGGGTTGATGCAGTTCAATAAATTGTCTTTTTTGAAGTTATTTCAAAAAGAATACTGTGATTGTATGTTTGCAATAATATATATATATATATATATATGTATATATAGCATAAGTTTTACATGCAGATTAACTTTGGGCAGAATATACAAAATCATGGAGCCAAAAAACCAGGAAATCATGGAAACTACAGACCGAATTTCACAATTGCCGGAAACATTAGTACATCATATTTTGTCTTTTCTTCAATTTAAAGATGCTGTAAATGCATCTGCGGTATCAAAGACCTTCCACACTGCTTGGACAACACTTCCATACTTGAATTTTGGTAAAGATTGTTTTCAAGCAGTAACAACTTACGATGACACCATTGACGGAATACAAAAGATACGAGAGTTTTTGGACCTCGTAGATGTCATGATCACGATGCGGTTGAAACAAAAATTAAGCATACACAAGTTCATGATTCAACTGCCAGGGTACTTAATTGATTTAAGTCCTCATATTGACAAAGTCATGGATTCAGTCACAGAGGCAAAAGTCCAAGAATTAGTATTTGAAATTAGAAATAGACTTGATAAGAGGTACTCACTCCCAGAAGCTGTCTATGCTGCCAATGGACTGGTTAAGCTTAGGTTGGAAGGATTCAAGCTGGATTCACCTCGTGGATGTGTGAAACTTTTGTCCCTACGAGAATTGTATTTGTCCAGAACCGGTATGGACAACCATTTAATCCAACTTCTTGTTTCGAGTTCTCCAAGTTTGGAGATTTTGGAATTGAGGGCATGTCATGGTTTCGACAGCTTTCGAATTTTTGAAGCACCTAAATTGAAAAGGATTTTCTTGGATAACATTGATACCTTTCATGATTTCAAGATCAATATTCAAGCACCAAATCTTGAAGACCTCTCCTACAATGGGGGTGGCAAATTGATTGAAGTTAACATAAGTGCCTGCACATCATTGAAGTATTTATGTTTAAATAAACTCATTGTCCCAGCCAACTGGGTAACTAACCTGTTATCCACTCTCTTACTCTTGGAATGCTTCACTTTAATAAATTGTGAAGGATTAGAGTATTTTCATGCTACAAGCAATTGCCTCAAACATGTATTTCTAATGAATTGTGTTAACCTTGTTAGTCTTCATCTTGATACCCCTAATCTATCTTCATTCTACTATACTGGAGATGTTTCAATAAATCTCTCATTGAAAGCTTCGGCAATCAAGAACCTTAGTGTTGGTCCACCCGACACAAATCCTTGGTGTCGGAATAAGCTGATTGAGTTTCTTGGCAATTTTAATCATTTCAAAGCTCTGACTTTAAGATTCTGGGAAAACAAGGTATGCCATATTGGATCTTAAAATAGCATTGATAATCTATTATTTAATTTCAATCTCTCATAGACACTTGTCTTTTTTTTTTTGTTTTATAAATAGGCTATAATTGTTGCAAAGGACATCCGTAGAAGCTTCACCTCTCCGCTCTATAGTGTTAAATTTTTTACTATAAACCCTTATTGGGTGGATAAATCAGCGTTCTTGGACTTGTTGGATTCTATTCTATGGATTGCTCCTTGCTTGGATAGTTTAACCTTCGAAACTAATCTTACAATGCAGGTATGATCATGAATATGTACAGTACTTAAATTCCTATTAAGTTTCTATTCTCTTTTTTTTTTTCAATTGCACAAGTTTGGAGGCTTTCTTGCACACAAAAATGTGCACTACATTTTTATTACAATTTTGTTTTCTTGTTTCAGTTTATTCATGATAAGAGTCAGAATGATGAAGTAGAAGACTGCAGTTGTTGCTCATCCATTCCAATTAATTGTTGGCGCCATAGTCTCAGGAAAGTCAAATGTGAGAATATGGAAACGATTACAGATGAAGAGTTGTTGAAAAATTATTTTTTCCAGAATGCAAAAATGTTGGAGAGTGTTGATTTTGCCTAAGAACGTCGTCTTGGAGTACTCCTATATTAATTTGTTTTATGTAATTCCAAAATGATTCTGATTTATTTACTTTTTTAATAAATAGTTCATTATTGGTGTTACATAATATTTATGGAATAACTATCCAAACAATTGTGAATTAGCCATTATGTAAGTCAATTGAGCTGTTGCTAAATCATTATCTGATGTTGTTTTGATTACTTAAGTATATAGTGAAAATTTTAATTATAGACAAAACTTCCTTTCGAAAAATAAGTGTTGCACAATAATTAAATTTTATGTTTTACCTAAAATGCAAGAACTTATGTCATAAATCATCATAAAACACGAATTTGTATAGAATGATAAGTTTGTTCAAGGATTTGTAAGACGAATATAAAACCCAAATTTGTAAAATTTTTTAATATTGATAGGATGCTAGTTATGGTTTTCTATATATGCAGGTACAGATTTATACATTTGAGAGTCATATATAAATGTGTGCATATAAATGCACTCCTTAAAAAGGACACCTCTTTAGGAAAAAAAGTACCTGTGTTCACACGACATTCATTAAATATATGAATCTCTTACATCAAGTTCTTGCATCAGTAACAAAATCTCTGCAGCACCACCACTGGTGAAAGATACTTTTCCACAGTTTCTTCCATGATTAATTTTTGGGAGAATCTTTCTAACTTAATTTCTTTGTTTGCATCACAATTATCTCCATGATGTTCTTTATAGCTTCCTTAGAGTTAGATTAGAAGTACATATACGGTAAAGAATGCATGCATAGTGTAAATCTTCATATATCGATTATAATGTTTATGTCTTGGGAAGACAATAATGTTACTGAATCTGATCACAGAATATTGTTTTGACTTTTGATCATCCATCTACCTTAAATAAATTTCATGAGAATTAAGATAATTTTGAGTTTCAAATATTAAGAAACTTTTCCCTCTAGAAGTGGTAAAAATTATGAGCATAGAGGAACAATAAAACTCTTTTATGCTCAATCTGTGTGGCTCCATCTTCCATATAACCCATTGTCCTTTTTACCCTTTCTATTCCATTTTTAGAAATTAAAAATAAAATAAAATTTAATGTTGTGGATAGATGTAGTTCCATAAAAGTGTCTTAACTCTTGAACAAGAGCGTGCTCTTTTGCCTCCATCTCGGTGGGCTATTTTGAGTGTAAGACCACCATAATAGTTAAAATTTTTATTGTATGTCCTAATTGTCCTCAAAATATGTCACATAAATCTTTTGTTAGTTGTAGATATTATGTTTTATGAGTGTAAATATGCAAGCTCTTATTAAATTTCGCTTAAAAAACATCCAACTTGACTAGCCAATCTGTTAGGCCACCCTATAACCCTATAAGTTTATGAGTGTTACATGACATTCAGTCTCTTTGATGTATAGTGATGTGATAAACTTATACGTTAGTTCAAGGTCCTTCTAATTCCAGCAGATCTCACTATTACAATGCGGTTTAAACATAATTAAATTAAGCAAGTTCATCATTCTAACTGCTAGGATACTTAAATTAATTTAAGTCCTTATATTGACCTTGCTCACAAAAATAAAAAAAATAAAAAAAGAGTCCTTATATTGACAAAGTTTGAATTGAGTTTTGGAAGTATATAGTATTTTTGTTTTTGAAATGAGAATAGTTTTTTTGTATTTAAATAAGATTTTTTTTATTGCGAATTGAAAGTTTGATTATGATTTTTTTTTGTCCCACATGATTGATAATAATATAAAATATATAAAATATAATTAATAAATTGTTTGAAATTGTATTTTTAATTAAAAATTAATGAAAAAAGTACTCCTTCCGTCTATAAATATAAGTGGTTGGATATCTCTTTTCTTGTCCTAAATATAAGTCATTTTGTGAAATTTTATGGATATTTCACTATTGACTTCCAATATTATATTTATTTATTTTCATCTCTCATTCATCTCTAACTTATTTCCAAGACAAAGTATTTATATTTTCTTCTTCTCAAAACAAATTTTATTTTCTCTCTTTTATTTCAAGATATAATAATTAATGGCATTTTAGGAACAAATATTTTTTTTATTTGTGTGAAAGTGAGCCCAACAAAGTATATTTCTTGACGGAAGGAGTATTGTTTATATGAATATGTAAGACTCATATGTTAGGTTAAGAGAAAATTTAAATTTTCTCAAATTTTGGAGGTAAAAAAAATTATTTTATGGGAATGATGAATTTGTATTTAAATGCTAGACCAAACAATTGAAATTAGAAATAAACTTGATAAGAGGTACTAGAACTCTACAAGCAATTGCCTCAAATATCTGGATTTGTGGAATTGAGATAAACTTGTTAGTCTTCAACTCGATACTCCTAATCTATCATCATTCGAGTATACCAAATACAATACAACCTATATAAATTAATAATGTTGGGATCATGAAATTTTATAAATTTAAAGAAATATTAATTAATGAATAAATTAATAATTTATTCATTTAAAGATTGTTTTCTCAATGCAGCAAATATATTTTTTTCTATTCACTACTTTCCTTCTTGCAGCACTTCAATGCTTCTAAAGCTGAAGCTAATGCAATAGTGATCCCGGACTTCTGAGTTGATGCCACAATACTAGTTATAGTCGAGGAATTGATTATGCCGAATTGCAAAGTGCTTAAAAGAAAAAATAAATCATATGAATTGCTCAAGCAGTTTGAGGATAAAAAAATTGACAAAGGATACGAGGAAGCAATAGAACAGGAGTTTTCTTCATCAGGATGCTTCCTGTTTGTAGGCAGCAATGGCTTCTTCTGTACCAAAGGTGAGACTGACTGCAGCCAATGGAGAAGTTAAAGAATCCACCATCAGATGTTTAAGTCCATATCCATTAGCATAAGATAAACTTCCCTATTTAACACTATACATCTTGCACTTTTGAAAAAAAAAAACACTAATCAAATTCTCACAAACTAAAGATTTAACTATTTCCTTTTCTTTCCCTTTTTTCCTCTTGCTGAAGTTAAGTCGTTAGGTGCTGCATGAAAAGAAAAAAAAATAAAAGAAAAATTGCTGCAGTGGATGACACGTGGCACGGCCACGTGTACAAGGAAGCCTCATCAGCTGCTTCGTCAGCATAGAGAACGAATCAGACGATGACATATGAAACTCGACTTTCAGAGATGCGAGAAACAAATGATGAGGACATGTGTCACGCATAGAAGAAGGCGACGTGGCTGAATCTGGACGCATATCGTCTTTGGCAGCACATGGCAATAAGGATGCTAATTCAAAAGTCAATCTTCGGATCAATTAGATGGCGACACGTGGTGGCTAATGTAACTTTCTCCGCTTCACGTGTTTCACCTCAACTTTCCAGAAACTCCACTTTGTCATCCACTACTTTTATATTTGTCATATTTTATTTATTTTTATTCCAAATTTGCCCTTGTAAATTTCTATAAATTGGGCACCAAACTTACTATGTTTGTACAACCAAAAACTCTGCCAAATTTTCTTAACAATATTTTGTAATAGATCTTAGGTATTTTTAGGAATTTTTAGAGTTTATTTTGGAAGGTTTTTGGATGAGATTTCAAGAATACCCAACTACTACGAGAGAAATCCAAGGAAAGTTAACCTTCTTATTTTCTATTTCAATTCTTAAAATTCTTCATTTGAGTCATGTATTAAAGTTATTAATGAATAGGATTTTGAGATAATTACCGTTACATATAATACTGGAGTTTATTTTCGATCAGCACTAAATTAATTTAAACAATGGCCGGTTCTACCGCTCTAACTTCTAACTTTTAACTACTAACTTTCTAACTTCTAACTTCTAACTTCTAACTTTTAACTTTTACTTTTCTATTATTTAATTTTTGTATTTACTTTTTGTTATTTATTTTCTGTATTTATTTTCTATCATTTATCTTATCGTACTATTGGTGAGTAAAATCACCAAATTTACTTTTCGTACTTTAAATTCCGTAAATGTGGAGAGTAATTCAGTAAGTTCTTTATCAATGATTTATCCCATTAAATAAATAATTTGATAAAAGTTCCTTCCTAAAGTATTTTATTAATTTCTTTTCATTAAAAATCATTTGTATAATTATTTTTAAAAATATATATATAATTAAAACAAATATATTTCTTTTAAGTTTGTTTAATTTATTTTTGTTTTTATATAATTTTAAACTCCCCCAAAAATTAATATTTGATTAATAAATTTAAATTTTAGAATTTTTACAAATCTCAGTGGATACGATCCTTATTTGCCCTATCTATATAGGAGTATTAAAGGTTAATTGCAAAATATGAGAGATGATGACTGAGATTCTTTAATTATAGAAGTTTCTTCATTTTGTGAAAAGCATCATATTGATGTTCGTAATCTGGAAGCAAAATTTTTAGCTTGAGGAAGACCAAGCATGATGTGGATGAAACTACAAATTTACATCATTATCACATTAATATGCTTTATACTGTTATTAATTTGCAACTTCAAGAGTTAAACAATACAAAACTGCTTATTTGTTTGGCATCCTTGAGTCCAGATCAGACATTCTCAACGTTTAACAAGGAAAAGCTACTTCGTTTTGCAAAACTTTATCCCAAAAACTTCTCTAAATTTCAACTTAACATACTTGAGGATCAGCTTGAGAAGTATATTATGGACATGTGCTAAGATACAATGTTTTCAAATTTGAAAAAACTTAGTGATCTTGCACAGAAATTAGTAGAAACAAAAAATGAAAAGATTTATTTTTTAGTCTATTTACTCTTGAAATTGTCAATTATTTTGCTAGTTGCGACTATTACTGTAGAAGAGTATTTTTTGTAATGAACACTATCAAAAACCAATTGCGTAATTGCGTAATCGGATAGGAGAAGAATGGACGAACAACTATTTAATCTCATATATTAAAAAAGATATTTTTAATAATATAGATAATGATACTATTATGAAACACTTTCAAAACATTTTGAAGAATTTTCGAGGACACCTATAAATATATTAATATTCATATATTTTATTTACATTAAAAAGTTAATATTTGAGCATATCTTTATACTTTTAAATATTATTTATATTGTGGCCCACCTGACAAAAACTTTTATGTCCTGTCTCTGATGTGAGTTACATGGCATTCAGTCTCTTTGAGATTTTTGCTGCGCGATGATGTGATAAACTTATTTGTTAGTCCGAGGTTCCATCTTCATCCTTCCAATTCCAATAGATATACAGATGATTAAAATGAAGAAATTTTTTATTGTTGCAAGCCATCTTACAAAATGACCTTCCAATAGGTCCAACTTTCTGTTAGTGATAGACTTTTACCATCTCTTGAAATGTACTTTATTTTGTGGGGGTAGTAAATGGAAAATATTACTCTGGAGAATGAACTTTCCTTTGGTCCTACTTAATTTATGTAATTTTGTCTTCACTTTTCCCTCTATTTTATTACACAGGAGATATCAGCAAACCTTCAAAATCTTCTCCCTCATTACTTGCTGACAAGAAATGAACACTGAATTTCCATGTACATTTCCATAATTTATATACCCATTTCCTTTTCTTATTTTTATATGGGTTGTTTTCCTTAGAAGGTTGCCTTCATTTGAAATTGAGATGAATTTTAAGTTCCCAAAGTTTTCTGAATTTCGATTTAGCTCCAAAGCATAGAAAGTTTCCTTTTCTCCCCGGTTTTCTTTGTGTTGTTTTATACTGCTTTCCTTATATCTCTGAAAGTTCTGTCTTGGAATATCAATGTAATATTGTTCAGATATAACTTCATTTGATCTTCCTTTTTTATTTTTTTGTTCATCTGCTCCCATCCTCAGGTGCAGATATGAAATCAGTGCTAGAATGAAACAACATTTTCTTGTAATATGCAGGGAAATTGATACCACCATCATACATCCCATCTAATTTTATATATACTCTTGATTTCCTTCACGGATGAATTCAAATTTTTCAAACTTTTATCTAATAGTTAAATCATAAAAAAAGTCTATTTCCAATTAATCTTTGAAAAAATGAAAAATTGTTTACTAAGTCTTACGCATATGACAGTTGCATGACTATGAGGTGCTTATAAGAGAAGTAAATTGGAAAACGACAGTTTTCTTTAATGTCTCTTGCCATCTTCATTTATCGTTGTCATCTTTAGTTTCTCTAAAACAAGACTTTAAATTGACTAAAAGGTCTTTCTTAAATATTTCCTGACTTATTGCCACTCCTAATGATCATAGGATCATTGATTATTGCTACATTAACCATATTGGTTCTCATTCTTTCCCCATATTCATCCCATAGATTGGAAATGCTAATAATTTAATATGTGGTGCAACCTTCTGTTATGTTTGGCCATGTCAAAGCCAGATTTGGTATTAGTAATGGGTGAAATATGATATTCAACTACAATTTGTGAAGTTTGTACTTGTAAACGAAGTATATTTTTGTTAATTTTATAGTTGTAAGATCTAAGTTTATATGTGAATTGACATTTTCTTTTATAAGTAATTAATTGATGCATTAACTTGAACAAAAGATCTGGGGTGCCCTGTGGGTGTGCGCAGTCGTGCGATGGTATAGGGCACAAAAAAAAATTTTATATAGGTATGTACATATTTAAAATTTTTATGATTAAAAAATTTATTATAAAGGGCTCCATATTCATGAAGAGACTAAGAAATGCTATTTTTATATTATTAGTACTATTGAAAAAACACATATTTAAAACATTGATTTTAAATTCCAAATAAAAATGTTAATTATTATGGGCCTATAAATATAAAGATTAAGCATAATCCATAAACACTATTCATTAATAAAAATGTCAATTTTTAAGGGCTCAAAAACACAAGTCATTAATTTGTAGACTTTATACTTATTGTTTTTCTAAATTAGTTGTATTTGCATGTTCTTTATTTTATCTGCGATTCTTGCGGCTTACCTAAGGGACTATTAGACCATTTGGTGTTTGGTAAAGAGTTTTTTGTTATAGTCTTTTATAACAAATTCTTTCAAATTCTCAATTCATCTACGACTTCTATATGTTTAGACTTTAATTTGTATTAAAAATATTTCACTCCAATATTGATGTGATTGAAGACAACAATCCTTAGTTCTACAATTACAATTATACATTGTAATTGTGTTACATATATTGTGTTCCAAAAACCTGAGTGCTACAGAAATGCCACTTAGTTGGCCTATGCCTATTTGAATAGCCTCGATTAATCCTGTCTTTTTATGATAAGAATTAATATGATCTTTATAAGGTTCATCTTTTGAATGAAATTCAATGGATCTGGAGAAACCATGTCTTCATCTATAGGATGTCAAGTACTTCAAAAGTTATATTCTATCTTAAGTACTGATTTTTAAATAATATCCACATTGTTCACAAATATTCATTTTTTATTTCAAAAATTTCTTATAATTTAATCCATAACAATTTTCGCAATGAACCCATAAATGCCTATATTTTTTAGTTACATCTATATCATTAGAATTTTCTCTTAGAGTTAAATCACTACCTTGCACATGGGTTTGTGTACCCGAACACTCCTTGTCACCATTATTTTGACATTCACTACAAATTGACCTATAAATGTAACTATCAGTATAACTTATCATGACAGTATTGATACAATTTGAGACTTAAGGTAATTATCAATGCAACTATTAATATTTCTATTCCAACTATATTAAGCATCGTACATGTAACGATTATAGTGAGTATCTTCACTTGTAGATCCATTTGTGCATAACTAGAAATCTGATAACTATAAAGCAAACTTTCTTGTTCATTTAGAAATGAATGATTGTTGTCAATCTAAAAAATTTGATTTTCAATATCAAAATATATGGAATAATTGTCTCCATTACTATCCTTGACCAAAAAAGTTTCATCGAGGATGAAATTTCGAATGTCTTTGATCGTTTATTCGATGTCAAAGACATTCGGAATTTCATCCTGAATTATTCCCTCTGCCTCTACCGTACTCTAGCTTGGTAGTTTTCACTACTTGTCCAAGATTGAGCCATGAGATTTGACAGCAGACTTAAAAGCCACCTATAGAGGCTTTATGCCCAATCATTCCGGATAACGCTTGCATCATATGCATTACCGCAGTTGTTGGCACCCCAAAATACCATCATTGCTTCTTTTTTTGGGAAAAGAAGTTCACAACCCGTGGACCTTTTACCTCCACATGACATTGCTCCGTCAGGCTTTCACCTATTGCCAAAACTTTCCCATTGCTATCTCTCGTAGTAGTCAGGACCCTAACAACAAACATGATCATGTTAAGTACATCTCATTCAAAAGTAATATATTTGTAATCTCTACTCTCGGCAATCTGGAAACCTTGCATTAAAGCTAGAAATTCAGCAATGTATGCTTTAACAACATGTATATAGTAAAGAAGAACAATAGCAATCAAAGAAAATCAAGTATATAGTATTGCACTTACCTATACTAGAAAGAAAAAGTAAAAAATAAAATACCTCATTTGAGACTCTTCACATATCAGAATATAATTTGAATACATACAATATACAAAATTATCATAATCCATTTTGAATTAAAAGTACATAAATCAAACAAGTTTTGATCTCAAATAAAAATTACATAATAAACTAATAAAGTCTGAACTGCCAACTACATAAGATGAATAGATAAAGTAATAGTTTGATGAAACAAACAAATCATTTTGAGTCATGGATGATTTTGAAGCAAAAGGTGAGATTGTTCACTATGAGTCTATGACATTAAACTCTCCCATGTTTCTCATAGAATGATTGTTAAGAAGATTCAAATCCCTCTTCTCATTAATATGTAATATAGAAATTGATAGTTAGACTAACAATAGAATCTTATGTAAAAGAAACTTTATATATATAACAATTAGGGTTGTCACTGTCCATCATCTATTAAAATAGTATTCAACTAGTTTAAACTCATTTACCACAAGTCACACCAGTGGGACAATAGGAGCATGTGTCTAATTATCACAAAAATTTAATGGTTGTCCATGATTGAGCAACACTTTGACTCTACCAACATTCTTACATATTTTACACTAAAAATGCAAATTGTAAATGTTAGAATGTATAGGGGAAAAGAAGGGTAAAAACAACTTTATACTACATTGGCTTATCATCAACATGTAGGTAAATCCCTTTTGATGTTTGTTGCAAACATAGTCCCGTAACTACAAAAGTTTGTTTTTTTTTTTTTTTGCTATTTTAGAACAAATTAAAGATTTCAATCTCTTTTGGAAAATAGAAAGCATAGCATATGAACGTTTCACACTTTGACTCTACCAACATTCTTATACATTTTACACTAAAAATACAAATTGTAAATATTAGAATGTATAGGGGAAAAGAAGGGTAAAAACAACTTTATACTACATTGGCTTATCATCAACATGTAGGTAAATTCCTTTTGACGTTTTGTTGTAAACATAGCCCTATAACTATAAACGTTATATTTGCTTTTGCTATTTTAGAACAAATTAAATATTTCAATCATTTTTGGAAAATAGAAAGAATAGCATATGCATGTAGCACACTTTGACTCTACCAACATTCTTACACATTTTACGCTAAAAATGAAAATTGTAAATGCTAGAATGTATAGGAGAAAAGAATGGTAAAAGCAACTTTATACTACATTGGCTTATCATCAACATGTAGGTAAATTCCTTTTGACGTTTTGTTGCAAACATAACACCGTAACTACAAAATTTATATTTTTTTTTTTTTTTCTATTTTAGAACAAATTAAATATTTCAATCCCATTTGGAAAATAGAAAGCATAGCATATGCACATAGTACACTTTGACTCTACCAACATTCTTACACATTTTACACTAAAAATGTAAATTGTAAATGTTAGAATGTATAGGGGAAAATAAGGGTAAAAACAACTTTATACTATATTAGCTTATCATCAACATGTAGGTAAATTCATTTTGACGCTTTGTTGCAAACATAGCACCGTAACTACAAAAGTTATATTTTTTTTTTGCTATTTTAGAACAAATTAAAGATTTCAATCCCTTTTGGAAAATAGAAAGCATAACATATGCACTTAACACATATAAATCGTCATTAATCCAAAATGATTTTAAATCGATACATGAGATTGTTCTCTATGAATTCCAAATCTCTCATCTTCTCCATAGAGATGATGTTAAGAAGGTTCAAATCTACCATCTCTTCATTGATCTATAACATAAAAGTATGTATTTGACATTAGACTAACGAAAAATAGAATTTGATAACAAATGCATGTAGCACAAAAATCATCTTTAATATCATGATGGGGTAATACTTTGACTCTACCTACATTCTTACACACTTTACACTTAAGCGATAAGTGGGATTGTTCACTATGACTAACTCTCTCACTTTCATTGTAGATGAGATGTTATGAATCTATAACATAAAGATACATATTTGACAATTAAATTAATGAAAAATATAATATATCCACTGTCCCCTTATAGTAAGTGTTGTTTTCTTTGATTTGCTCATTATTAAGATAAATATTAGGTATTGGGCATTGATTTTATCATTCGTATTGAATCGTTGCAATGACCTTAGTTGCTTAGAGGTATTCCCACAAATAAAAGGGAGAAAATTAGGTAAATACTGCATTATGCAGTTAAGTATTCAATTGCTTTCTTATCTCAAGTTTTTTCTGCATGCTTAGGCTATAGTTTGAAATCGACCATATCTTTGGTTGCAATATCTATGGTACTAGCAAGTTCCATAATTTTTTTCTCTTGTATTTTTGTTGTTTTCCAACTCTTGTCTGTACTTTTTTTTTTTTGTATTGAGAGAATTTATATCACAAACATTCAATTTGAATTGAGCTATTCAAGGATGAACCATCCGGAATACATGAGACAAATTTGATTTTATAGGGAATACTTGTTTGATGAACCAAAAAGATCAAAGAGGTTGTACGTGCCAAATCTAAAGTATTTACAAATGCAGGTCGTAAATCATGGAAAGAAATTAGTTGTTAGACTAAGTGTTTTGGATGATTTTTGTATGATATTTTCATTTGTTATTAGTATGTGACTTATAACTATATTACAACAGATAGATATGTTAATATTCAAATCAACTGTTTTCTTATAAGAGTTGTTTTATTTGATTTGTTTATTATTGAAATAAATATTGAGTTGTGGGCATTCATTTGGTCAGTTGTAATGACTCATTGCAGTGGCCTTAGTTGTTTAAAAGTATTCCCACAAAATAATATGGAGAGAAAATTAGGTGAAATTATATTGTGCAGTTAAGTTTTCAATTACTTTATTATATCCCAGTATTTTTGCATGCCTACTCGGTAGTTTGAAATCCGTCCAATCGTTGGTTGCAATATATATGGTACTAATAAGTTTCTTATTCTCATGTATTTTGTTTTTTCATCCTTCAATCGAGTCTTGTGAGGAGAATATGAATATGATGTTTGTGTCTTTCATTATATAAATGTATTTTGGGGTTTGTGGTGTCCATTAGGAAAAATGTCCTATTTAGTACCTTATTTTTCGCTTGTTAGCTATTAAGGCCCTATTTTTTTCTTCTTTTTATTTTTTGGTCCCTTATCTTTCATTTGTTGACCATCAACTTCATTTATGTTTTTATGGCCTTGTAGGTCCCTTATATATTAAACATTGACCATTATGTTCCCTTTTTATCATAAAAATTTAATAAATAAATGTCAGTTTAATCGCTATAATAGTTAATTTTCAATATATAAGAGACTTACAAGGCCAGAGAAAAAAGCTATAAAAGACCTTTTAGCCACAAGTGACAGATAAAGAACTTACAACCCCAAAACAAGTGCAAAATAAAGACTAAATAGGCAATTATTTTTGTCCATTATATTATAATTTCAGTTTAAATACATCCAAATGGCTCTCCTACTAATTGTTGTACTTTCCTTTGTATTGAAAGAATTATTTCACAAACATTTAAATTTAGATTGTGGTATGCAAGAAGGAATCATCCGTAATACATGAGACATATATGATTTGGCAAGGAATACTTGTTTGATGAACCAAGAGGATAAAAAAGGGTGCACGTGCTAAATCCACAGTATGCGCAGATGCAAGTCGTGAATCATGGAAATAAATTAGCTATTAGACAGAGTCTTGATGATATTTTCATTATTGTTAGTATGTTTGCTTAATTGTAGAATGAATAAGTAGTGGGTAGGAGAAATAGGCAGTGGATGGATGTGGGTTAAGCTATTATTTAGCTTATATAGTGGCATCACTTTAGGCTAATCATAATGTTTCCATTTGTATTTAATCAGTTCAGATGAGTTTGGGATATTCTTAAGGTTGTTGAAAGAGATTTAGTTGGAGGCCAAATTTATAGATTTATTTGTTTTGTATCATTTTCAACTTCTTATTATTTGGAATGGACAGTCGTTTGATTTTTTTACCTCAAATAGAGGGGTTGGGATATTCTTAAGGTTGTGTGAAGGAGTTGGTGGATGCTGCTAAAATTATTGATCTTATTATGTTTTGTATTTCACCTTCAAACCTCTTGGTAATTTGGAATGGACAGTCACTTGATTCTTTTACTTCGAATAGAGGTTTAAGCAGGGGGGATTTTGTGTCCTTATCTTTTGTTCTTTGTAAGGATGTTCTAGGCCATCAAATACACAAGTTTTGGAACTGAAAAAGTGTAAACCGATCAAAGTGGCAAGATCAGATAAGGGATTATCACATCTTTTCTTTGCTGATGATTTTCTCTTTTTGGAGGAATGTTCAAAGGTACAAACTGGTTTCATTTAAGCTATTCTTACTTTTGTGAGTTTTTGGTCAACGTGTTAACCTCAAAAAGTCCAAAATTTGGACCAATAGAGCTACAGCTACTCTTGAGTCAAAAATTTTGGTTCCTCGAACTAGAGATCTTGTACTTATTTAGGAGTTCTTTTGGTAGATGGCGAATAACTAAACATCATTTTGCTCCTCTTATTGGTAAAATCAGACAAATGCTGAGTGGATGCAAGGCTAAATGTTTGTCTAGAGCTGCTAAATCTATATTCATTCAATCAACAACTTCAACAATCCTACAACAACCGATGTAGACGATGTTAGAAAATAAAAGAATCATTAGTCATACTCAAACATGAATAATATAAGATATAATAATCCATTGTACCTTGAGACATGATGAACAAGGATGGTTCTTGATCTTCCCTCTCCTAATCTTCTTATATGTTTGTGTGTAGTGATGGGATAACATACAACTTGATCAAGTGGAGAGAGAGGGACAAGAACCCTATTTATAGACAATAGGATGACCACTCCCATCATAGGTCATTTAGTAGGGCTCCTTAATTCTTCCTCTTGTAACTCTTGTAACATATGAAACTATGTAACTTATGTAACTTACCTCCATATTCTAAGGTAGTGGAGGTAGTGGTATTTAATCAAAAAGAGTTATACTAAGGAGTTACTAGTGGTTCTTAATTTAGGAGTTACAACTTTGGTTATAAATCCTAATTACAACTTGTTATAATTGAAGTGTAGGTTACATTAATTGATGTTAGTGGTCAGAAGACCATATTCTAACATTCTTCCACTTGGACAAATGACCACTTAAATTTGAAGTTACAAGTAGATCACTCTTAAATGGCCCTAGACATAAAAATATTTACTAACAAAGTTTCTAAAATGGATCATGGCGGTTATATATTATATAACAATATATTTTCTTCCATGTATCACATTTAGTAACCCAATGTAGATAAATAAAATAAGGAAGAAGAAATGCCATAATGGTCCATGATGTTATTTACAATAATGTGCACAAAAATAAATAAATAAATAACATCAAAATCTTTTAATGGGTCCAATTCCTCAATTCTCTGCAAGTCCCATAGAAACTACATGTTCTATAAACTTTTTTTGCGCCAATCCTTTTGTAAATAGGTCCGCAAGCATCATCTCAGTACTAAGATGTATGATTGACACTTTTTGTTGTTGAATCATTTCGTGCTATATAATATTTCAACTCAATATGCTTGGATTTACTAGAGTATTTGTTGTTTTTAGCAAATAAACTGCAGCAGAATTATCACAATATATGGTCATAGGCTTTGCAATAGAATCAATAATCTTAAGCCTAGACACAAAATTCTGTAACCAAATTGCTTGAGATGTAGCCTCATGACTGCTATAAATTCAGCTTCCATTGT